>JBBPRU010000341.1:0-10925 GCA_038093245.1 Boletus holoroseus
AGCATGGATAGCGTGTAATGATCGCGTGCCAGGGTCACCGAAGAGCAGTAGGCTGATGTTGTTCACCTGGATAGGGGAACATTCTTCCATTGCTTGCCTAGAACGCTTGATACCGCCTGGGTCGCGGCGTTTCGTAAGTTCCTGACGCAGATATGTGACCAACGTATGAGCATAGTCACTTCTCACTGCGTAATCACCATCACACATAAGATTCAGCGTTTCATACCATATCTCTCCAGATACTCTCCTCCGCTGCGGGACCGGCGGACTTGGTGAGGAAGTACCGCTGCTCAGTAAGAATGAAGACTCAGGAGACACCATGGTCTTATCACGGTCATCCTTCCTTGCTGCGCCCGCGGCCATAATAAGAGCCGAAAGCCCAGCCAACAAGCACCTGATTGCTTGTGACCGCCGTTTGTTGTAGTCCTCTCTCTCTAGGAATGGCGAACCATGAACCTCGACCGTCACAAGACGACTGATGAGTTCACTAGCCAGATCTTGTATCTGGTCAGAGTAGTAGACATGAGCACCGAGGGAGCCAATGCTCTCCACCAACAAGGGAAGTAAGTCATCGTCGGGGTTGACTGAGACTCTGCGGAGGACGAGTGTAATGAGGGTAGATACGATGTCTGAGGTGGAGAGGTTGACCAAAGGGATTGGTGAAGTGAAGACCGTGGTGAGCATCTTTGTCAATGCTCTCTGTTGGTGAGTAGAGGCCGGGGTATCGTGCGTTTCGAGCAGTCGCTCGACTAGTCGGGATGGAACGGCATATCGATATTGGTACTGTGTCCATTCGCACGCTTTGCGAGCGAACCAGCGGCATTGATCCACCTTGTGCCAGAGCTGTGTATCATCCATGGTCTCGAACGCCGCCTGCAATATAAGACCGATTTGCGCAGCATTCGAGTGCCGCAAAAGTAGGGAGAAGGCACGAAGAGATGCTGCCAGGACGTCTGCAGACGAAGGGCCAGATTCGCCGTCGATGTGAACATGAATAGATGCGGCCCTCCTTTGATCAGGGGGACGGGTACGAAATTCCGCCATGTAGACTGATGGAGTATTGTCCTTGATGGCCGAGGCACTGTAAGTTTAAATGGGTAAGCCATACGACACCCGTCATGCGGGACGTGGATGACGGATAACGCACGATTCATCAAGAGGCTTTGGATCTGATTGCAAAATATGAAACAGGAGAGCGGGGATGATACGGGATACCTGTGACTTGAACTGGGTGGAAGAGAAATATAAAGCCTCCGAGTTGACTACGCCGGTGATTGCAGCTAGGCCGACCAGACGTGTCCTGGACATTGAATTGAAGCTGGAAGTGGGAACGTATAGGGACGAGATTTACCTATTTCTTAACTCGTAATCGACGGATTTTATCTCTGCGGTGGACTGTTTTGCGAAGTGGCCGAGCACAACGAGGTAATTCCGAGTCATTTCTGGATCTACGCCAATGGCATGGCCATCGGTATACGTGCACCATGCAGTAAGCTATAAATAGTTAGACAGTGTGGCGGGACGGAGGGAAGATACACACGACGCTCGCTGCACGAGCAGAGATCTCGAGGTCAGAAGAGACAAAGTCGAAAGTTATCTTGAGACAGGAAAGTAGGGAAGGAGAAAGGAGGGATATATCACGGCGACATTCGATGGCCAAGGCGCGGAGGATTGCGAGAGTGATGAGAAGAGAACTGCAAGGGGGTGAGCGATTGGAGGGGGGGGGGGGCTGGCTTGAATGCTCACGCTCGTGCACGTGGGTTTCCAGCGAGTGCCTTGCTGCACTCTGATTTGGTGTGCTTCTCCAGCTCTGCGCCGAGCTTGTGCATCTTTCCTGGACGATTCGTTGCATAGTAAGTGAGACGAGACAGTTCGTGGGCATTCGGACGGTACTCTGGGCCTGCGGAGGGGAGGGCGGACCGGGGGGGATAGCAGGCGGAGACCAGGGACACGTGATTGGGAGTGAAGATGTGCATCGAGGGCAAGGAAAGAAAAGAGTGCGCGAGTAACTACAACATTGTACTGCCAAACACCGTGGGAATTACTCGCTCTCCCCCCCAAGAACATCAAATTGACCCCAGTCGAACCCAGCTGGGTCCACGACAATCTCCTTGAGCATCCCAACCACCTCCCCGTGCGACCCCTCCATCATGCGCACCCATCGCTTGCTGATCATCCAACTAGCAACTCCCTTTGGCGGTACGAGTATCCCTTCCTTCGCCGGTCCGCGAAACCGCTCC
Source organism: Boletus holoroseus (assembly GCA_038093245.1). Taxonomy (NCBI): domain Eukaryota; kingdom Fungi; phylum Basidiomycota; class Agaricomycetes; order Boletales; family Boletaceae; genus Boletus; species Boletus holoroseus. The sequence continues at coordinate 2,241 of JBBPRU010000341.1, forward strand.
CTCCGACCCACCCCCCGTCGAGGACGCTGTGTGTTGTCTACCTTGTCTTCTTCGTCTAATGCTTCGAAAAACCGCTGCAAGCGGACGCTCCGCCACGGGAAGCCTCGTATTCGGAAGAACGTCCTCCGTGTCCCGGTGGCAGTGTCTTCCTCAACCTCCGACTCCTCTGACGACATACATTCAATCTGCAGTGCTCCGTCAAAGGTAACATGCTCGAACGCCGCCATTTTATTGCGGGCTTCCGAGCGGTTCCCGAGTTTCTTGCAAAACAGATACTGAGCGAACCGTGCATGCCTAGTAACTGTGCAAACATACCACTTTGCGTCGACTCACTCGTCGGGCACGCTGTGCCTTGAGGTCCTCGCGTTGTTTGTGAGCTCGTGCGGTAGAATCATCCCTCTGAGCCTTGAATTTTTGTCGAAACGTCACAAATGCCTGATCAAATACGGCATCCAACGTCTTCTTTCCAAAGTCCCTGTCCGGGACGTGCTTGTACAATTTCCGATTGGCTTTGAGGTCTTTGAGGACTCGCTCCTTCATGCGTCCGTTATGCACGGACTGCCTCGGCGTCTTGTCCCATACAAATCGGACAGGCTCGTCCGGACCCAGCGGTGTGCCTTCTACATGACTGTCTGGCAAGTCCCTGTCCGTTTCGAGCACCATGACACGCAACAAGTGATTGCGCATAGCGTGCTTGATAACGTATACAATATCAGCAACGACATGGTGATCCACTGAATCCATGTCGGAATTACCTGAATGGTGAGACAGCGTATGTCGTGGTGATTTTTCCTACGCACACGACACTGAGGAGCTGGTAAGTCGTCGTCGGTGTTCGGCTCCTCTGTGTCCGATCCTGCTGTAGAATGCCCGTTGACGTTCCGAAGAGATGGCAAAGGGTTTACATTGACAAACCGAGTACAAGGTAGCAACGGCGACGGGAGGTAGGCAACTGAAGTCGATGCTTCCACGGAATCAAGTATGGGATCTGTCGACGGACCAGATATAGGTTGACTCCCTACTGGAGATGAGAGTATCGCAGGAGTTGAGGGATGCGATAGAGTGGGGGAGGTACTCGGAGTCGGCTGCTGTGACGAGGAAACGAGCGAGGCATACTCGAGCTGCGAATGTTGTGGCAACGCAGGATTACTCTGAACATTCACAGAAGCCCCAACCGCTGGCGGGGACGCGGAGCTGCTGAAAGCCACACGCGCTTTCAGTGCAGTGATCTCTTGCCGCATCTCGAGTAGACGGCGTTCCATTTCCGCCTGACCAAGCTTGTATTTGGCTTCTTGCTCTTGTTCCCAAGCAATCCTCCGCTTGCGTTCTATCTCTTGTGCTTCCCTCGTCGAAGCCAGGAAGCGCAAGAGCTCCTGCACCGCATGGATTCCACCACTGTGTGCGTGGGTGGAACGTGCAGGAATATGACTGCTGTGAGCGCAATGAGTCAAGTGCGCAGAAGATGCACGCGCCAGTTTCTCACATTGGTGGGGTAGGTGGTGTGACAGGTGGCCTGGGTGGTTCGGATATAGCTAGTTCGAGTTCACTACGATGCGGAGCGTGTTGTGGTGCAGCCTGTTGCAGGGCAGGTGGCGGTCGTTGGTTCCCCGATAGATGCGTTGGCCTGGATCTCGGCTGGGCATAATACGGGTTAAGAGCATCAGAGAGCTCGCTGGTGGGCATAGTAGTCACCCTGCGATATTCGTGGCATCAAGCTTTGCAAGGAGTTGTTTGCACGTATTTGATTTAGAGGGTCTTGCCTAACAAGGCACAACCAGAAAGACGCGTCAGCGGAGCTAAACGAAACCTCAGCGCACAGCGACCATGGACGACATAGGAAGCCTCATTGGAAATCAGATCAGGGCCAGCATGCGCGGCCCAGTCGACACTACCGTTCCGGACAAGTGAGTCGTCCTCACCCCCTGAGGTATTGCGCTCATGTTGATACTTGCAGTGGAGAAGTCATTCATATCTCGTCGCTGGCACTGCTAAAGGTGTGCAGCAACCAATTCATTCATGTGTGAAAGCTTATTCTCGTGAAGATGCTGAAGCATGGACGTGCTGGTGTTCCCATGGAGGTGATGGGCCTCATGCTCGGGGAATTCGTCGATGAGTACACGGTGCAAGTCATCGACGTCTTCGCCATGCCCCAATCAGGCACGACAGTCACCGTCGAATCTGTAGATCATGTCTTCCAAACAAAGATGGTCGATATGCTGAAGCAGACTGGCCGGTGAGTAGTCCTCGCTGCGTGCCTGCTTTTCGCGTTCATTGAATCTATGTGCATCAGACCTGAGATGGTTGTTGGGTGGTACCATTCACATCCAGGGTTTGGCTGCTGGCTATCGAGCGTCGACATCAACACACAACAAGTAAGACTGTCGCTGATCGGCCATGCACGATCTCACTTTTCGCCCTAGTCATTTGAACAAATGCAAAATCGCTGCGTTGCGGTGGTCATCGATCCCATTCAGTCTGTTAAAGGCAAGGTAGTCATTGATGCCTTCCGTCTCATCAATCCCCAGACCGTGCTTGCGGGTCGGGAACCACGGCAAACAACATCCAACATTGGACACATCAACAAGCCTTCGATCCAGGCACTGGTTCATGGATTGAACCGCCACTATTACTCTATTGTTGTCAATTACCGGAAGACCGAGCTGGAGCAAGCAATGCTGATGAATTTACATAAGCGGAACTGGACAGAGGGTCTCAAGCTTAAAGATTTCTGCTCTCACAAGGAGAACAATGAAGACGCTATCAAGGTTAGCTCCGATCAGAAGTTTCTGTGTATTGGGATGAACTGTTTGCGCCGCAGAAAATGCTTACACTATCAGAGGCGTATAACAAATCCGTGCAGGAGGAATCTACGCTTTCTGCAGAGAAATTGAAGACTCGTCATGTGGGGAAGCAGGATCCCAAACGGCATTTGGAAGAAACGGTGGAGAAGGCGATCGGAGACCAGGTTGTGCAGAATTTGGGCACGATGCTGCTGGCAGAACTGTAGACATTGTATACCATTCCTTATTAATAATGAGTCCGACGAGCGCGTTGCCCGCGTGACCACCATCTTGCTTACGGCGATCTGGTTCAACTGGTAGGCTGTAATCTTACGGGAGTTACACGATCAGGGACGCGAATCGATTTGGACACGATACCCGGTGTGAACCACAAGTATTATAGCTGCCCTGGCTTGGGCATCATGCGGGGATTATAAAACAAAGGAATGACGCCCATCATCTTGGCGCGGCGGATAGCCTTGCCTAGCCTGCGCTGTGTTTTTGTTGTCAGGCGCGTTTGTGTGCGAGGTTTGATTTTACCGAGCTCAGAGACGAATGAACCAAGCAGAGTTGAGTTGCTCGTCTCCCAGAGAGGGTCTATGCCAAACTCGCGGAAAATATCATGCTGAAACGCCTCTTTCCGGCCGGGTGCTACCAGGGGAGGCGCAGTTCTAACGTTCCTTGGCTGAAATCGGTGCTTGTACGAAAAGTAGTGAGGGCGAATAAACTTTGGAGGCTGTTAGCGGTGTGAAGAGGGGATGCACAGGGCATACCAGGCCAGGAGTGAATTTTCTGCGAAGACCCGCTGCGTGCCATTGGGTGCCCGGGTCGTCGGAGGCTGCAGGGAGTGAGAAGGGGTAGACAAACAGGCAAAAAAGACATACTGCGCGCGTCTTCTGCCTGGCCAAGGATGTCATGGAGGTGTTCCTGGTCACCTCTGAGAGAGGAAGAAAAGCGGAGCGTGCAAAGACGCGAGCGAGTCTGCGCCAGAGCGCGGGCGGCGAGGTCGACGAGGAGCATCAGTTAGAAAGGGTTGCTTACATAATAGGTGAAAAATGGGGGGATGTGTGCGAGACCCCGGAAAGTCTCGGCATGGATTAAAAGATGTGGGGTGGGCGAGATTGAAAGCACGCCCAGACATTGGGAGCATCGCCCGCCCTTCACTTCGTCACTAGTCGCCGTCGCCGTCGCCTGATGCTCTCTGTCGTCCTCCTTTTATCCCTTCCCCGCCCTCTCTGATCCATCCCCTTCACTTTCTCTACATGTCCGACGTCCCTCGTCGTCAGGCCCCGAGTCCCCTCGTCTTGACCCCCGATGTCAACCAGCACTCCACCTTGTCCACCTCCCTTGGCTCGGGCTCAAACACCGTATCCATGCCCTTTGTCCGCAGACATGTCACTCGTCGTCTCAGGACAGCCAAGGCAGACTGTGACAAGGAGCTCCGTAGAGTAATCAACAATATCACCACATTCTTCGAGGAGAGGCTCCATGAGGGTGAACAGGACCGCGACGTGGATCGCGACTCCTGTCGTGATCGTGACCCCGACCACGACTCCCAGTACGGCGACAACGAGTCTTTCTACGACCCCCTCCTCTTCCAGCCCCGTCCTGCCTCCCAGGCAGACGATTACTCCGACAGTGGCTACGAGGCCGAACGAGAAGGCCGTCATAGTCGTCAGCGTGCGTCTCTAGAGAATGGCACTTGTTCATATCCTGCTCTGACTCATCGGACCTCGTCCCCGGGTCTTCTTGCAGCATCTACGTCCTCTTCTTTCAGCCCCTCCTTGCGCAGGCAGAACACCAATCCCTGGGACAAGTCTGCCCTCACTCCTTCCTCTAGCGCCGGGCCCAGTCCCATCGTTCCTACTACAACACTCTCCGATACAACCAGTCCCCGTAGGCAGTCCAACGCCATCCCTCCCACGGCCTGGCCATCCCAAACCCTCTCTTCCCGCAGACTTTCACGCACAGTCCATATTCCCATACGTCCCGTTAGATCCGGCCAGAGTTCACGCTCCACTTCTAGGTCCCGATCTCCCCTGCCCCCTGCCACAACGCATGGCAGCTTTTCTGACGTACTTCCGGTTTCCACTATCAATCGCCGCTCTTCACGCATACTTGTCGATGACCCCGTTGATCCTATCATGACTGCGCTCTACGACCTCATAGGCGTTGCAACCGATGTCACGGAAATGTCAACTGCGCAGCTTACAGCCCAGCCAAAGGTCTGCGAGTCCCTTGTTCAGCGTGTCCAGTACATTGGAAAAGCTTGGGACGATCATCCAGATTGGCACGGACGAAATTGGTATGTGCAAGTCTTACTTGCCGTCGCTAGCCTCAGTCGGGTCGTGGAGTGGTGGGAAGCAGAGAAGCAGTTTTGGAATTTTGACGACAATAACGAGGATGAACAAGATGAGCCTCTCATGTTCGTGCTCAAGCCCTCGGAAGAACAGCCTCCAGCACCGACGCCGACTACTCGCGGACATAAGGACGAAGGGCCATTGCGCATGTCTCTCGAAGACGAACGCCGTTTGCGAATGAGTCGGGCGGTCAGTCACAGCAGGCGTTCAAGGGATGAACACCCGAAGGAACTCATGCGCAAATCAACCTCCCCGGACCCCTCATCTCGCTTGCCCAACAAACTACCAGAGCATAGCGAATCTGCTAGAGTTTTGGCCACTGAGCGCCTGCGTCTTCAGGCGGAAACTGCTCAGAACCAGAATATCATCATGGAGCTCAGTTTGGATGGGGATCACTTCATCTGGGTAAATTATGCATGGAGAGTTGTGGTTGGGTAGGATCTCAGCCCCCGACCCGGTGACAACCATTTGACGTTTCATATTGTTAGAACTGAACCGGCAGAACTTTCTGGAACACGAATATCGCATTTACTTGCGCCGTCGGATTGGAGCGTTTTCAAGGATGCAACTCAACGTCTTCAGCAAGATGATTCTCACACAGTTGAAGTTAGGTTCCGGCTGCAAGTTCAACCTGACGGCCATCAGGAACCCCTCGCGAACGGTATCCTTCACCAACAGATGGAGGGCAAAGGTATGCTCATGATTGACCGCGAGGACGCGCAACCCTCTCACACGATGTGGGTTGTCAAACCAATCGCTTCTCCGCGGTACGAGTATCCATCTCCCTCCATTATCTTGGAATCTGGAGAAATTGGGCAAGAGTCCCTGCCAGAGGAAGCACACATAGCAGAGCGCGTGGCCGACGAGCCTGTGACACCCTTTCCGTTCACGCAACCCATATCCACCGAACCTATTCTGTGTCGCATCTGTGAGTGCCATATCCCGCAGTGGTACTTTGAGAAGCATAGCGAGACTTGTGCGGAGGTGCACCATCTTGAGGCCGAAATTTGCGAGTGCAACGAATCCATTAGTGAGCTCAAAAATACTATCAAAGAGCTTTTACTCGCATTGGAGACTTCGTCACCGGCGATGGCTCCCGAATACCGCGGAGTACCTATCTTCTCCCCATCCACATCACCCAGTATGTCAAACCCTCTTCAGCTATTCCGGACGAACAAAATGCAGCGTGTTGGCGTGAAGAAGATGCAGCGTCGGTTGTTGGAACAATTGGATGATATCTTACAGGTTGCCCTGGAAGTTACCATTCCCTCCCCTAAGGAGGAGTCGAAGGAACCCATCGAGCGACAAAGACTACTCTCTCCGACCTCCGAGCGGAAGATGTCTCAAGTGCGAAACTGGTGCAAACCGATGATAGAGGATGCTGCGTTGACCCAACTAGTCGAGGATGCTGAACGCGTAATGCGACAAAAGGTGGACAACGTTGTCCGTATGCAGAATACCATTCGATACTCGGAGAAAATCTGGCACGAGTGGAAGGAGAGAGTGGAAGAAAGTCTGGCGACCGTCGACTATGAAGAGGAAAGTGACAGCGAAGACGATCTTGCCCCTGTCAGCGGTGCGACACCCGAAATAATGGAGGAGACTCCGTTACCTCGGGCTACATCGGAGAGTGCTTCTATCAGCTCTGTCGAAGATATGTTATCATCTGGCCCTACGCCTGTGGCCCCTTCGTCCCCCATTTCCACCGTACCAAGCGAGAACCGGCAACCAGTTTCCATGCCCGTTCCTACTTCATTTCTACCAACTTGGCAAATGATGAGCAAGATGCCCACCAGATCCTCGACGCCATCATCCATATCGTCTCCTCTTGCTCTGGCACAACCGATCACCGCTTCTGCGTGCCCGGATGATCACCCACCCTACATGGATCTCAATGAAGGTCCTGCCGAGAACGGCACTCTAAGGGCACGTCGATCCACTAACAATCTCCTGGAGCCACGACTTCTAGTCACACCTCCACTGTCACCTAGCGTTCTCCCACGGGATGCCCCAACTGCCACTCGCCGTGGACACCGACGACATTCCACTGTAAATCCGATCTTCAGTCCAACTTCTTCCAATACGCCTCTGTCGCCTCGCCAGCCGTCCGCGGTGCCACTGTCCCGTTCTACACCAACCTCCATCAAGGATTTTGACATCATCAAGCCAATAAGCAAGGGTGCATTTGGTTCGGTTTTTCTTGCCAAGAAGAAGGCTACAGGCGACTACTATGCGATCAAGGTTCTCAAGAAAGCTGACATGATTGCGAAGAACCAAATCACCAATGTAAAGGCAGAACGCATGATCCTCATGAAGCAGGCGGAGTCACCATTCGTGGCGAAGTTATACTTCACTTTCCAAAGCAAGGAGAATCTTTACCTCGTTATGGAGTACCTAAATGGTGGTGACTGTGCTGCTCTCATCAAGTCATTGGGGTCGTTGCCAGAAGAATGGACCCGTCAGTATATTGCAGAAGTGGTGTTGGGTCTCGAGTACCTCCATGAACGAGGCGTTGTTCATCGGTAAGGCGGAGCTTGTTGTTTATATAGAGGGAGCCAATCTGACGGATCGTCGTCAAACAAGGGACCTGAAGCCGGATAACTTGCTCATTGACCAGCATGGGCACTTGAAGCTCACCGATTTCGGACTGAGCAGGATTGGTCTCTTAGGTCGACAGACACGAGAAGGACCCATGGGAATGGGACTTCGCCATCGCACGAGGTATGATTCGCGGTCTCGGCCCCCTTCCTTGGATTCAGGTTTCCTTGCTTCTCCGATGTTGCCGTCCGACGGAGGTTCATATTTTGGGCAAGGAGCGTATCCCGTACCTCGGAATGGGACGTCGTTGTTGCAGTTCCCCGCAGACGATATCAGCGAGTCAGGCAGTGGTTCTGAGTTGGTACCAAACCTTTATTCAAGGCGAAGTAGGGCTGCAGACAGTCCTTTACAATCGTTCGCCACGGAACTCACCACAGATCTACGCTCGCATTCGGGTGGCAATACTCCTCCCGGTGAGCAAAAGTTCGTCGGCACGCCGGACTATCTGGCACCCGAGACAATACTAGGTCTTCGTGGTGACGACGCTGCCGTTGATTGGGTGCGGATCCTCACATTATACTAGAAAGTGTGCAGTTACTCATTGTCGTTTAGTGGGCTCTCGGGGTCATCACATACGAATTTTTGTACGGAATCCCACCGTTCCACGCCGAGACTCCGGAAAAAGTATTTGAAAACATACTCTCGGGACATATCGAGTGGCACGAAGATTGGGTAGACTTCTCGGACGAGGTCAAGGATTTCATGCGGAGACTTATGGACATCAACCCTGCGACACGGTTGGGTGCAAACGGTGCCGATGAAGTTAAAAATCACCCCTTTTTTGAGGGGATTGAGTGGGATGATGTCACTTCGAAAGAAGCTGCGTTCATACCGCAAATCTCGGACCCGGAGTCGACGGATTACTTCGACCCCCGAGGAGCGATACCTCAGCTGTTCCATGACGACGATATTGCTATCACGAACTTGGAGAGTCCGGCTATCAACCC
>JBBPRU010000342.1:0-10913 GCA_038093245.1 Boletus holoroseus
GGCAGTACGTTCGCTCATATTCCAAGTATCGGCCCACACATTTTCGACCGGGAAAACTTCAAGTCTTACCATCACCCAAACGCCAACTTATATTCCAAGTGTGGTCTTCACGTTTCGGACGACATTTTCACCCGACTTAAATTCTGCAAAACGCGTCGTGATTGGATTGGGGAAACGGCGGCAGAGACGTAGTTTGGGGTCGCACTAGGACTCGAAGTGCTCATTTATGTGGTATGTGAATACGACTCCAAGAATTGAGTCGAGCGTGTTTTGTGGATAGTATTGTCAGTAATTCATTAGAGCCAAGTGTGTGTGTTAAGCCTCGGGGAGAAGAACCTTTGTAAGAAGTCAGTAAGTAGTTATTCCCACGAGTCGTTCTTCAAGAGTGATGGCTCGTTCGTGGCGCCCCTCTCGCCTGAGATGTCTCTCGCTGTAAAAGGTGACTCATTCTATTGTCGTTCGAGTGGTGCTAGCATTGCGAGGCCAGCGAGGACACAAAATGTTGCCACTCCTGCCGTTTTGCCCGCTTTGCCGAACCGCAACTTACTTAAGACAGGATCTGGCCCCTAGACAATCCTTAGATACAACCACCAAACTTGATAAACTCGGTCTTCGCCCAACCGTAACTCCAACACCGAAATAACCACCGCCTCTCGATGCCATCACAAAATGAGACAGACGAAATGTTCCACAGGGTCATGCAACGTTTACCACCTGACGAATTTTCTGCAACTGTTTCGAACTCGGGTATGTGTACTTTCCCCTATAACACAGATCAAAGCCCATGTTCTTCAAGGTTTATTCAAAAAAGTTGTCAAGCATCTTATATCGCCCGACTGCCCTGATACTGAGGAGACATTTGCTATGAATCCATTCACGGTAAGAAAAAATTCAGTTTAGAGCCCCCTAAACTGATCGTAATGCCAGAGTTACCGTATATTTGAGGGGATCAGCATCCAAGAATACGCAGCGATTGAGTACCTCGTGGATGAAAGGGAATGCTTCATGGTTAAACAGAGGTAAGTATTTCGAGCAGTTTTTGGACCCCAACATGGGGCTTACGCCACTATAGGTTAACATACAGTCCACGCGATGCCATTCTCACCATGGAAATGTCGCGATACATCCTTGAGTTGCCGCTATCCGAATTTAGGCGCAGTATCGACTCCGTACTGCGCAGCCTCCCGTACGACGAGTACAAGTTGGATGCTAGCGTTCACTCGAATCTTCCACTTCGGTCGTACAAAGACGGATATACGGCCACTCCCGATCTCAACTTGCTGCTTGTAGCCCTATCTAAAAACCTAAACTCTGAAATTCCTGTGCTCGTCGAATGCGCATTCTCCCGGGACCAGGATCTGCTGCGTACGAAGATGAAAAAAGAAATTGGCGTACATCCAGAAGTGGTCCTCGCCGTGGCAATCATCGTTACAGAAACCCCAGACTACCAGAGCCCCAGAGAGAAGACAAACGCGTGGAATCAGTTTGCCAACGAGGATCAATGCCGTGGCGCTAAGAGCTTCCTGGGTCTCAGGAAGCGAAATACTGATATCGCTGAGCCTCAGTCGAAAACGATCGACATCGCCGACCACGTATGGTGCAACATTACGTCTATGGACTATTATGTATGGGTGAAAAACGATGATGGTAAGAAGATCAATATCAATCGCGAGTATACGGCACATGGTGTAAGTCGTATTTTTTGTGCCTCGGACTTTTTCTGACGTGTTACTATCGAAAAGTCCCTCTTTCCCTCTATCGAAATGGAGCAGGTCACAAAGGCGATTAATAGAGGGTTGGTGAAGGTTAGGGATATGATCGTTTCGTTCTCCCAAAAGGTCGATCCGGCCGCCAGCACGGAGGAGTTGGAAAACGCCGACGTCTCTTTTCCCATTGATTGGAAAGTTGTTCGGGTTTGGTTTTTAGCTGCAGCAGGCCATACTGCTCATGATCGGTATGTAGCATGGTATTGGTACAACCATAACTCCCGTGGACAGAAGCGCCCCCGCTCCGACGACAAAGACTACAAGGACGACGCGAACTCCGGATCGAACGTCAACAGCTCCGATTCTTCGTCGGCCTGATTTTTGTAATCAAATGCGATAGCTATCAATTCCGTTAATCGTATCATAGATATGACTAGTGGTATATCACATAGCGATGCAGTGCGAGGTGGGCTATCGTGGGGCAGCTAAATTTTTGAGCACATGATTGGGCAGAAAGCAACGCGATAGCGAAAGACGACGAGAAAACAAGGTGAGGACATCATATAGTAGACAAATGCAAGTGATAAAACCCCGTGACCGCGTCACAATATCTCCACAACTTCAGCATGGATATCCCTGGCGAAGTTGATCTGGTGTTCGAGTCCTGGAACAACAACTGTGTGTTCAGCAGCGACTCGCTTGAGCTGCTGGAGCAACAACACATGGAATGGCTGTCGCAAACGAACAACCAGTCGCAACGCCCGGGTATAGTCATCCATTCTGGTGATGGGTGAGGGCGAGGAACCGGGATCAGACTCGAGCTCGTCGCCATCCGATGTACTTCCCCAAGTGAAACCATCGAATGGATCGCGGAGATCGCGAATCCATGGATGCACAAGAATGAGGCGCGGCTCCGTCAACGAGAGCCTGTCCGATGTATGGAATTCCACATAGCCAATCCCTGATACCCGAGCACGGTAGTGATTCTCTTGACCGCTTCCAAGCTCTTGTACAGCGAGCTTGTTGACCACGAAGATAATGGATGGGAGGTGTAGTCGGCGGTTGGCAAAGCGGGCTGGTGGTAAACGAACGACCCGCTTGTGGAATCGTACGGCGTCTTTCTGAGATGGCGAGTTTCTTAATGCTGCAACACGCATCTCCATTTCGGCGTCTTCGACGACAGGCGAAGCGCACGGCATTTGACTATAAACGGAGAGGGTGGCAGGAAGACAGCTGTTGTATGGCGAAGACTTTCCGGTCCAGACAAGCGCTGTCACATCGCCCGAACGAGCCACAATCTCCTCGAGCAGGTGACCCAGTGCCGCATCTCCTTCTCCGTAATGTGGCCGGATATCACTCTTGAAAATGCCAATCAACGAGTACGCGACGTCTTCTTCCACGGTTGCGTTGCGTGTCGAGGCGAGTCGCAGTTTCTCCCGGATGCTGAGATCATTGGGGTTGAAAGAAGTGATGGTTTCGCGAGAGACGTTGATGGCATTCGCGAGCTCCTGCATGATCTCCGGTGACTCTTTGTGGTTAGCACGGGTGTCACCGAGGTATGGTTTCCAGTTGCAATCGTAGAATCGGATTACCTTCGGTGCGAGAAGCTCTTGCGCGGTCCAGGCACGCGTCATCCAAATATTATGTGTGAGATCTCCAAGGGTCGACGGAGACTCTACACTCGCAAGAAGGACAAGTGTAGCTGCGGATGCTTCATACCACTTGTACATCATTGTGAGTGACTGGTTCAACACCGTGCTGATCGTCTTATCGATACAACACGTGTCACTCCACGCCCACCGGTATCCGTCCCTGTGAACCACCTCGCAGAATTTGCGCAACTTCTCGTTCAGTGGCGATGAATCCAGATACCGGACCGACTTGACCGACTTGACGTCCTGGAACGACGGTTCCTTCCCTTGCCATACGTGGGAAAACATCACGTATTGGAAATATTTTGCCACCACTCGCAGGATATGTCCGTCGTCCAACTCCTCCGTCATAGAGGAAACCAATTCTTTGAACGGTGGCTCCGATTTGAATATATCCATTCGCTCCGGTCCGTCGCACAGACAACCACTTTTGACATCAATGAGCACAAGTGGACATATTTTGAAAACCCCGCGAATGATGCTGTCGATGGTCATCTCCGACCGAGCAGACGAAACATATCGATTTCGTAGTTCTGTGCAATCAAGTCACGATACTATCTTCACGCTGGTAAGGTGACACTCACGACGGGTGTCTTGATCGTGAGAGTTCTCGATGAGGGAAAGCATGCGGGTGAACGTATCAATTGCTTCGCCGTAGCGCTGCAGACCATGCAGTGCCGCATGTCTTCTCTCGTACCCCCACGGACTCGTAGGGTCTGCCTTGATTGCCTGCGTCGGTGAATTTCAGGATCGTCAGGCACTAAGGAGGGAAAGTTATACCTGATCTGCGTCCTTCAGCGCATCCTCCCACGACCCCAGCATTGCGTGGGCTTTGCTTCGTTTAACAAGGAGACCCGCAGAGTTCGACGGATTCAGTGACAGTGCAGAAGAATACAATACAATTGCTTCTTTTGGATTCTTGGACTGCACTGCTGCGTCGCCGTTGTCTTCAAATGGCTTGATGCATTTTTGAAATTGCACCTGGGAAGTTTGCCAAAGTCCCATCCAAAAATCTTTCGGATAGAGTTGGTGCATTCGTAGAACAAGTCAGAGAGAATAGCTCACAATCGAGATTGCTACTAGGTGAGGACTTCTTTGGAATGGGATAACCGTGACATCCCGCGCACGCGTGAACAAACCCATCGCTCGTTCGTAGTTTCCTTCTCTTAACGAAATGCCTCCTAGAAGGAGGAACATTTGGGCCTGTACATCATCATATCAACCATGCTTACCAGTCAATTGTAGCATTGACGTACCCGGACAGTGATATATAGTGATTGGTGATCTACTATGTCAATCAAGTCATCTACGAGCAAGATAGCGTCGTCGTGTTTTCCACATTCAAATAAGATGATCGCCTGAGTGAAATGATAGATCAGTACAAGCAGCACCGACAATTACGGTGGATACCTTGATCAACAAAAGAAAGCCATTCTCAGCCGAGAGACCGTCACTGAACACGAGGTCAAATACACCCATGGCTGACTCGTGCTCCCCTTCACCGCTGTGGGCTATTGCGTTTGCGATGTGACCGATGACGGATCGCTGAACCCCAATAGACTTGGCGGGCGACAATCAGTGCGAGATGGGACAACAGATGAGCTAAAATTACCTTGTTGGCATCGTCGATGGCCATGTTCCACTGTTTCAAGCGGGTCCATACAAGAGCGCGGTAAGCGAGTGCGCGCGCATGGTGGGCAGAATTCGAGGGATGTAGGATTTCTTCCGTCAGGAGTTCTTCGACACGAGTCAAGACACCCTGCGTCCACAGTCCGAATATCTCATGACTGACACATACGAGTGGCAACTGCGACGCTGTGAGGGAAAGTGAAGTGATTAGGTCGAGCAAGTAATTGATGTTTGGGCATACTCACTATGTGAAGAAAGAAAGGGGAGTAGAGCGTGACCTATGTGAGATTCGACATTATTGCAAAGTTGATCACTTACATCTACTGTGAGGTACGACCCAGGTAGGATGTCACGAAGACTCTGGAAAGTGATCGTCCCGCTTTGTTCGCCAGTCGCAATGCAGTCATCGTTGGTGGAGAGGGCGATGGACCAAACTGTGCTTGTACACTTTATGACAGTTGTAATTTGTTTGTGCGTAGAGGTGTCCCAAAAAGATAGTGATCCGTTTGCGACGGCAACGACAAACTTCTCGTTGTGGGATAGTGCGATAGAATTAGGGGCTCCCTTGTCACGAATGGACCATTTACAAAGCAAGGATCCCAAAGACGTGTCGAAACACTTGACTTCACCAAACGAGATACCAAAAAGTCGATGACCATCAGCTGACCAGGCCAGCGATGATGTTAAGAATGCCTTGACCTGGAACGGGATGTCGAACAGTTGCTGGCCATTGTCGCTGTTGTAGATGCGGATCGACTTGGCACCAGGGTTTGCAGCGGTAGCGGTAGCAAGGCGGTCACCGCTTGGAGAGAATTGCACTGCCTTCACGATACCCTCGTGCTGCAGCGGTCCGACAAGCCTTTTGCCTGTCGTCAGGCTCCAGATAAACGCGAGGTTGTCAGTGGAACCTGTCGCAATTCTCGTCGAATCGGGGGAAATATCAACCGAGAATACCGAGCCTGTGTGACCCTTGATGTCCAGGATCTTTTGGTGGGTCTGCGCACCCCACACCTCTACATACGCCCCGCCATCCCTCGGGTTTGAACGTCGTAGCCCAAATGCCAACCAGTTGCGATCAGGCGATAGCGCAGAAGAATAAATTTCAGCCCCTCCAGCCCGAATTGGTTCGCCAACTTCGTGTCCGTCGTCTACTCGCCATCGGCGAAGCATGCCTTCAACGCCGCCAGTCAATAGGTGCTTGTCATCCTCGGCGAAGGAGACTGAGTATATTGGATATTGACCACTAATTTGAGTTGTTTTTGAGACATCTAGAAGTCGGCGTGCAGTTATTACGAACACCCACAATTGATTAGTGCGTGCCTTTTCCCGTCGACAACATACGGGTACAGGCAGGATAGTGCCAGTGGGAGTTCAAACGTTCAGGTCCAGGGTCCAGGGGCATGGCAGGCAGTGTTGGCACTCATTGAGAAAGCTGTGCTGCTGGTGGGGCTATGATCACAACCAAAAATGATCACCCAGCAAATTAAATTCCACAGCCCTCCAGGCACCCCTGGACCCACAACTTGTCGCTACTTTTACACTTTTGATAGAATACAGTGCCAACATACATAGAAAAGGAAGGGAGTGCTTGTGAGAAGAGACTCAGTCAAAATGATTTCGTTAGTGCTTGCCAGTGTTGTTCTCCACTTCATGAGCAACATCCAAATTCAAAGTAGTGATGTGCAAAGCCTGGCTCGGCCCAAAAGCCCCAGCTCAGGCTTGGCTTTGGATGGCTCAAGCTTGGACAAAATTGAAGCCCCAGCCCTCATGCATGGCCTGGCCTGAGCCCTGGCTCTGAATTTGATGTATCAAATGACAGACAATTTACTCGAATGTATCAAAACCCTCACTGTCAATCTCATCATATATGTAAGCCTTCCATCTCCCAATCCAGAGCCAACCCAAGGCCACCTGAAAGGTCTTCATTTGATTGTGACACCACCATCTGATCCTCAACCTGAGCCTCTAAGTCCTCATTGGCAATCTCTGACAACACTGATGGATTGTGCACCTCATGAAACAACAAGTCTCTGTGAATGAGGCATTTGAGACACTGGAGTGCCTCAACTATATCTCCATTCAGTTGATTGTGCCACTTACTGATCGTGATTGCTGAAGAGGAGAAAGCACGTTCATTTGACACAGATGTGGCCATTATTGAGAGATAGTCTTGAGTGAGTGAGCTCCAGACAGGGTACCCTGCTGCGTTGACTCCCCACCATTGCACGATGGACATGTCAGTGGCAAGGTGGCCCTTCAAGTTTAGATAACTGTGGAAATCCTCAAGCCAAGGATGTTGCAGATCATTGCGCACTGAAGATGATCCCAGTAGCTCTTTGTTGTCTTCATCATCCAATAGCTCGTGTAGTAACTGACTGATCTTCCCAAATGATGCTGTCGCCTTCAGTTGCTTGTTTGGCTTTATGACAACCTCTCCATTCAATTCGAAATATGTAGCATTGCTTGTACTGTAATAGTTTATCAGGTCGCAATATAACTTATACTCTGTACTGATCACATACCAGCTCTTCGGCATATTTCATAGTGTTGTCAGATATCTCTAACCCCCAGAATTTGCATATATGATTAGCTTTTTGAACCGGGTCAAGCACTATACCATTTACTGTTAGCCAACAATCCAACCTTTGAACAATGACAATGGCAGAGTACATACACATGGCCATAATGTAAGCATCCGTATTGGTGGTCCTCTTGTAGTAGTCATTAATCTTTTGGATGCCAGCCTTGAGTGCTGGCCAAAAGACGATATATTCATTTTTTGTGCTGCAGGTATGCCAAGCCTTATGCAGCGCCTCAAGGGCTGGAAGAGCAAGATGTGTGGCAGGGCTGCAGTCTGACGAGAACAATTGTTGAGCATACTTGGCCTTTGCAAGCAGTCCTAGCAGCATGGTGACGCATGTCCATTCATTGTCTGTTAGCTGCAGATCAAGCAATTTTTGACATTTTTCTTGATCTTTCTCAGTCAAAGCTATCTGATATACAAAAGTATTGACATCCTGCAAGGCTAATTATGAAACCGGCACATAATAAAAAGAAAAGAAAAGAAAAACACACGTCTTTGAGTTTTTCAGCTCGCTTGAGCATAAGATATGTCGAGGACCACCAGACCGGCATGTCCAGAAGCAATTGGAGTGGGTGGCTGACTCCCCCTTCACCGCTGTGGGCTATTGTATTGCAATGTGACCGATGACAGATCGCTGAACCCCAATAGACTTGGCGGGCGACATGGGACAATAGATGTGGCGTATTAATAATCCATGCCACCTCCTCTGGTTCGTTTGAAACCCATTCACCACACAACCCAGCCAGCAACAACTTGCTTAATTGTACCTGTTGGTCATTGTACATCCAAGAGAGATGGTCCAGAGTAGAGACAGGAACTTCACATTTCAGAAACATGGCCCCTTGCATCAACTCGAAAACTGGTCTAGTCTCTAGTATATCTCCAACCTTCCTTTTGGCTGGAATTATCCTACCCAAGTCTACAATGAACAATCTTGGAGGCAAAGTGCTGCATGATGATGGGAAAAAATTATTGGGCAATCCCTGTGATGCGGTGGATTGTTCTAAAATCAGTCTGGAGTCCTTGTTTCAGCCAGGCAGTGAGCTTTATCTAATGATCATCCAAGATCAGGTCCTCTCCCTCCTTGTGGATCTCCCACTCAACATGCTTCAAGTTAGTCGAGACATTTGAGCTATGTACTGCTCATGCACAGCTACTGATATGTCTTGACAGGTAATTGAGCAATTCACACCTGATGACTTCGCAAACCTTCTGACTGTTATGATCTAGATGGGAAGCATCATAGGCGAGGAACACTGCTCAACCAAACAAAAGAAAGGGGTTAAATGGAGGGTACGAATGAGGATAGATCTTATCGGGGGCTCTCATGAGATACATATAGCCAAATGGGCTTCTTGATCTTGCTACGTCTAGAATGTACAGTGAGCTCAAAAACCCTTTCCATGTTAAGTCTCAATGTGGTGCATGAAGCACACCGCCAAACAGCGTGGGAATCTCGCTTAGCCTTAGTGGAGTTATAAATAGTATGGACTCTTGGCTACATAATCGCCCCCTGGGTCATGTGATTTGGACCACAGGCTGTGGAGATATGGCCAATTTGAAACAGCAATATCATGGAAAGGGTTTTTGAGCTTTTGAATTGCTGAGTAGGATCTCAGTCATATTGTAGTATAACTTCCATTGTTTGTCAGTACAAACAAAGATACACCTATACATAGTATATCTGAGTTTAAAAAAGTTCACACACCCCTTAATTCTCAACCACCATCATGGTCAGATCCCTCTCCCTTACTCAATAAAACACAATTCTCTTCTTGCTTGATGCTGACCACTCTGATGAAGTGATTGCCAAGCAAACTGGTGTCAGCCCTTTTACTATACCCAAACTTCACCCCAAAGAGTGTTTTTCCCTTCCCAAGACTATTGGGGGTCATTCTGCCTAGCTTCCCCTACCAACATATATCATACCCAACATCTTATTACCTCTGGCAAAGCTGAAAATGCAGTTCAAGTAGCCAAAGCACTCACCAATATCATTATCCAGCTCCCTTCTGCCAATACCCTCTACCTCTACTTGAAGAAAGCTGGTATACAGCCTGTGGTTAGGTTCAAATGCCCCCTTCTCTCTATGAGATATTACAGAGTGTACTTGAATTTGGCCTATGTACATGGGAATTGGACTTTGGAGGACTAAAGGATGGTGATAAGGTCTAATTATATCACAATTACTTACCTAGGACCAGATTGGCATAAATAAGCATGGCATAGAGCTGATAAGGAATTTATTAATAGGCTAGAGAGAACATTCTCTAATCATATGGGGCTGTATGACTCAGGAGGGAGTTATCTTTGCTTCCAATATTGAAGGTAGGATAGATAGGTTCATTTATATTCAGATTTTGAAAGCTAGCTTCAGGAAACCATGGTGTATTATGATCTCAATCCTCCCAACATTATTTTTCAGTAGGACAATAATCCAAAGTATACCTGCAGAAAGGTCAAGAACTGGTTAGAGGAGCACAAATTCAGGACTATTGGTGGGACTGTGTGATCTCCTGCCCTAAACCCTATTGGTTGTCTCATAAGAAGGCTTGCAGAGCATGAAAACCCACCCAAAGGAATTCATGACTTGTGAACAAGGGTTTAAGTGGAGTGGGATAGAACACTTGTTAAGAAATGTTGGAAACAGATTGAATGTATACCTGGGAGGGTCCAGGAAGTGTTTAGAGCAAAAAGAGGCTATTTCAAGTATCGGTAATATCCAAATACCCTGTTTAAATGAAAAGCTCAAAAACCCTTTCCATGATATTGCTGTTTCAAATTGGCCATATCTCCACAGCCTGTGGTCCAAATCACATGACCCAGGGGGCGATTATGTAACCAAGAGTCCATACTATTTATAACTCCACCAAGAATAAGCGAGATTCCCACGCTGTTTGGCGGTGTGCTTCATGCACCACATTGAGGCTTAACATGGAAAGGGTTTTTGAGCTCACTGTATCAACGGAAATCAAAAGATGACCTGGGATGATGGTGAGAGTGGGGGGAGGTATCGATGGAGATCAAGAGGTGACCTGGGATGACAGTGAGAGTGAGGGGAGATGTGACGCAGGATGGGTGAGCATATCCAAAGAGGAGGAGGTATCAATGGAAATCAAAAGGCGACCTGGGATAACGGTGAGAGTGGGGGGACATCAGGAAAATTTTGAAGTGCTGATATGTCCAGCTAAATATGATTAGATGTTATCAATTTGATATAGCTATACAATCCTATATATAACACTATCATTTTCCAATAATGATGCTGGTGGAAAGATAATGGCTTATAGCTCCTGGCAGACATTTTATAATTGATCAGCTATTATCTCTTATATCAGACCT
>JBBPRU010000343.1:0-10893 GCA_038093245.1 Boletus holoroseus
CCCCTTCGTCCCTGTCGATTCGAACCGCGGAACGTTTGGACGATCGGGCTTTTTCTATTTTCTACTTTTCTCTTTCACCCCTTCATCCCTGTCGATTCGAACTGCGGAACGTTTGAATACTCGCCTGCTGAACATTCTCGACGCCGGACCACATTTCCTGGTCCCTTCCGGTCCAGAAACAACATTGTTCGTTGTGTCCGTGAGTGTTTCAAATTGTCCTTTCAACCAAAATGATCAGCTTTGACCAACCCTCAGCACAAATTCTTCTCTCGATCTGACCGCATCAAAGGCACCAATTTTCACCCCACCGAGCCACGGCTACTTGCAGGCCTCTACAATGGTTCGGTAAACATTTACAGTCACGAGACCGGCGCTCTAGTGAAGACGTTCGAAGTGTCAAGTTTATCGCGGACAAAAGTTGGTCCGTCGCTGGTTCGGACAACTTCCAGCTCCACTTGTTCAACTACAACACGCACAAGAAAGTCGTCTCGTTCGAGGCACATCGAGATTATTTCCGACGTCTCTTTGCAACCAATATGATCCATTCTCCTAACGGACAGTTTGTCACAGTCGCCGGAGACAGTGAGTACATCATATATACGGCACTCCCGTGGAAGAACAAATCGTTTGGGAATGGCCTCACGTTTGCTTGGGCAGGTGACTCAAATACGTATGCGGTGCTTGAGAGCAAGTTGAAGTTGAAAGTTTACAAGAACTTCAAAGAGAGCAGTGGCGCGGGGATGAAAGGTTCAGTCGGCTGGTCGGTCGAGGGATTACACAGTAGCTTTCGACGTCGTCTCTGAGGTCTCGGAGAAGTAAGTGTGGTTTCTTACGATGGGACGGATTGCCATCTAATGTTCCACGTAGCGTTACGACTGCGAAATGGGTCGAGGACTGTTTATCTATACCACAGCAGGAAACCGAGTCAACCATTTCATCGGCAACGAGTCCTATACCATCGGCCCTTTAGACATGTACGTTGCATTTGGATATATTTCCTTCCCCTCTGATCTTGTCTTTTCTAGCTCAATGTACATCCTTGGCTACATACCAGCACACAACTGGGTGTACCTCGCAGACAAGGACATGAATGTCTATGGTTACGCGCTGTCTTTGAGCGTAGTCGAGTACCAAACGGCGGTTCTCCACGGCGACATGGAAGCTTCTGCCGAGGTCTTGCCCACGCTACCCAAGGAACAGCTCAACAAAGTAGCACAATTCCTCGAAGACTGAGGTAGGTCTTCCACCCCCGACCTCGAGACAACCATCTACTCACACGACATGATATCAAACAGCTGAGGGAACTTGCGATACAAGTGACTAACAACCCAGACCACAAGTTCGATTTGTCGTTGCAGCTCGGCGATCTCGACATCACTGTCGATATTGCTCGCTCGGTACCTGAGAACGAAGCGGAGACCAAGTGGAAAGCGTTGGGCGATTGTACGTTCAAGTTGTTGGTGTGGCGATTTGATCTCACGCGGGAAACCTTTCAGCGAGCGAACGATCTGAGCGCGCTGATGCTCTTATCGCTCTCAACGGGCGATCGGGAGGGTTTACCATAGGTTGCTGCAGCTGCGGGTGAGCTACTTTGGGACCATGCTGTCCGTTTTTACTGATGTCGTTTTCTTTTGTCTGTGAAGAGAAAAATAGAGCCAATGATCTCGCGTTTGCGATATATTTCCAGTTGGGGGACACCAAGGCATGTGTGGACCTGCTCGTGAGGACAAATCGAGCACCAGAAGCAGCATTGTTTGCTCGGACGTATGTGCCAAGGTGAGGAAGCAATCGAGGGCGGCCGTCCTATATTGATCTGGATGCTGAGACGATCCGTTTTCTTTCTTCCTTCCTCTTCTAGTCTGGTACCGCAGGCGGTGGACGTGTGGCGAGCGGAACTGCGCAGCAAAAACAAGTTCGAGATTGCTGCGTCTGGGGGTGAATGGGGACATGAGCGAGCTGTCGAGTTAAGTGTTGGACGGGGCGCATTGCAACGAGCATCATATTTGAACGATCTTCCGCCACGACCTTGCAAGGACGGCGTAACCCGACCCGATGTACCTCGCTGTGACAGCCACGTTGGATGGGAAGACTGAGTGTCAGGTTGATATTTATCAAGGAACCGCTGTATCTTAGATGCCAAGTAGCGAAATTCTACACATACCGTTTATTGGTGAGTGATTATGTAACACTGTAGCTTCAAGAATTCGGCGTCTTGTTGATTTGGCTGGTGTTGTCTCTGCCCACGCTGTCAACACCCGTGACTCCACCACCACCACCTCACAGTCCGCTACCGTCTACCCTTCCGACGATGCCATCGTCGTCGTCCTCAGCACTCGATTTCGCTTTGATTTGCCTTACTCTAGAATAGGCGCAACGAACTTGCTCATCGTAAATCCCTACAGAGCTCTCGCAAACACTAACGACAACACTGCCAGAGAATATGAAGAGCGGTGCTACAAGGAAACCGGCCTGTCTCTCGCTAGTGCACGCCTCCTTCAGCCCCATTTCTATGAACTCGCTGCGTCGCACTGAACAGTCCCAGTCTGTCATCACTCGGCCCGTCTCTCCCCTTGCATTCGTGTATCTCTATGTCTCCTCAACCTGAACTGCAGCACGATGGCCTTTTCCCCCACTACCCATCCTCTTTGGAGGCTGCCCCACACGCACTGCCATGCCTGAGCCCATCGAGCCGAACCGCGGCACGTATGGGTGAGGGCTTGCAAGTTGCACCTTTGGGTCCAGTGCCAGTCGCGCACCAGACGCATACGGATACCAATCGGATTCGCACAAGACCGTTCTGTTTCGTTCGCTTATATCTTTTTCTCATTTCGTTCGTCATACTTTCATTTTTTCATTCTTAGGGTTATGCTGCGGACAGCGCGCTCGAACGCACAGCGGATTCGCATCAGCCAATCGCCGGATTCAGGCGTATTACACACGGAATCGACAAGGGTCACCAAACCGTCAACTCGGTTTAGCACCCCCATTCAAACCGGTCCGACCAGCCAGAGTCGGCTCTTCGCGCAAACGCGCTCCATTCTCAAACCAGGAAATGTCCACGACAACGTGAGTGCTACAACGACGCCCCTACTGGCAGCCCAGCTCAGTGTTTACCCAGGTCGCATGCACCCCAGCACAATCCGTCGCATACAGATGCGAGTGGGACACTCGCAGTTGGTTTCGTTTTGATGGAATCTCATCATTCATACTTACTACTTTCTTCTACTACACTTCCGTTAATCATACTTGGGCTTGCGCTATGGACAACGCACACAAACCGCGCAGATTCGCGTCGGACTCGGAATGGACGACATCGAACGCAAACGAACGCACCCATCGCAGGATTCAGATCAGACGGCACCAGACGCTCGGCGCTCGAACGAGCGGCGGATCGCGGAGAACCATCAGTCAGTCACAACGGCGTCGCTTAGTACTCGAACGAAGCAACAAGCCGCTTTTCCCATTCACTCGATATCGCCTTCCTCATCACCGCTGCTATCGCACCAGCACCCTCGCATGCGTGCTGAGGCACTGTCCATTCCGTTTCCGCGCGCATCGCTTCGATCCGACGAAGAAATAGACACAAAAAGAAGAACGAGGAAAGCAAGTCGAGTCGGACGCTCGCAGCCGTTTTGTTTCGTTTGGTTACATCTTTTTTTTTTTTCCTTTCTTACCCTTTCATTTTTCGTACTTAGACTTGCACGAACATCGTGCATCGGTCGGATTCGACAACATCGGACATGGATCGTATCAGACGGCGCGAAATACGCAGGGATACGCGCGGATCGTTGACGCGTGCAGATGCCTTACCATGACGAAACAACGAACACGCTGCCCCTCCCCATCTTACCATTTCACCGTCATCACCCTATCATTGCAGTCTTATCGTCGCAGTCCCGCCCTTGCTAGAGGTTCGTTCGGATCGCATTCGCTTGACCCGCACGGACAGCGCCAATCGTTGCGCGCGTGACAGACTTGTGACAGATCGTCAACAACGCGTGCGCACGCTTTATCGTCACGATACCGCACTCTCCCCATCCTCTCACTACTTGCAACCACCACCCTTCCCATCTCACCGCTGTCATCACCCTATTGTCGCAGTCTCGCCCTTGCTAGAAATTTGTTCGGATTGGGCTCACTTGACCCACACGGACAGCGCCGATCGTCGAGCGCGTGACAGACTTGTGACAGATTGTCAACAACTCGCGCACACGCTTTATCGTCATGATACTGCATTCTCCCCATCCTCTCACCACTTGCAACCACCATCCTTCCCATCTCACCACCATCAGCATCGAACAACGGATTCGGATCAAACAGCGCGCACGGACAAGCGCAGATCGTCGAGACGGCACCAGACGCGTGCGGATAGCGATCAGATCCGCACAGGACCGTTCTGTTTCGTTTGCTTATCTTTCATCTTCTCGTTCTTAGGCTTATGCTGCGGACAGCGCGCTCGAACGCACAACGGATTCACATCAGCCAATCGCTGGATTCAGGCGTATTACACACAGAATCGAGAAGGGTCACCAAACCGTCAACTCGGTTCAGCACCCCCATTCAAACCGGACCAGCCAGAGTCGGCTCGCCTCCTTTGCGCAAATGCGCTCCATTCTCAAACCAGGAAATGTGCACGGCACCAGCAGCACTACAACGTGAGTGCTACAACGACGCCACTACTGGCAGCCCAGCTCAGTGCCAAGCCAGGTCGCATGCACCCCAGCACAATCCGTCGCATACAGATGGTTGCACCCGTTGGACGACTCGGATCGTCGATCGCTCATCTCACACGCCATTCGATGCTTCGCCAGTCATCCCACCAGCTCGCCATTGCAACAGCATCGCCGATTTCACCCCATCCATCCAACCACGGCCCACCGTCGTTCCATATCGGAACATTCGAGATTGCTAGGCAACCTCGCACCCTCCTGGTCAGCAAAGCCGAATGCCGTGCCGCCACGGATCCTGTACAAGAGACTGTCCACCTATGGCATCGCCCCGTCGACTTTGCTATTCCACCTTGCTCGCCGTTACATCAGCATTGTCGACTTCGCCGATC
Source organism: Boletus holoroseus (assembly GCA_038093245.1). Classification (NCBI taxonomy): domain Eukaryota; kingdom Fungi; phylum Basidiomycota; class Agaricomycetes; order Boletales; family Boletaceae; genus Boletus; species Boletus holoroseus. Next base: position 5,060 of record JBBPRU010000343.1, read on the forward strand.
TGCCCATCCATGGTCCATGGTCCACCAGCGAACTTGAACCCGCGCAACGCTATGCAAAACGAGACATCGACTACCATCATGACACCATGACACCATGACAATGGACGCATCTTCGCAGATCGGCGCTCAACTCCTGCTCATACCCATCTGTCGCAATAGCATACTACTAAGTTCAACTTATCCGGACCAATATTGGGACCGTTTCGGGCAAATTGGACGCATCGGACAAGTCGCACGCGGTATATAGAAGCTGAACAAGCAATCTGGCCGCACAACGAACAGATGCAGCACCTCGCAAACCAATCGCGTGCAGGCCACACGGACGCTCAGTACATATGATAGTACCACCCAAACGGACCGCTATCTGAGGGGGAGTGTTGGGATATTACCTGTTTAGCTATTCTTTTCGCACACTTTCCTTCACTTACCTTGTTGCACTCCGTAGCTTATTCCTCAGTCACTTTGCATTCGACTGACTTGCGCCGCCACCACACGAGCAACAGCCACTATCGTGACACAGCACGAACCATCATCCTACGGGATTCGGGTGAGAAGAAGTCAGTCACGACGAAGCTGCAACACAACGGCCAACTTGCTAGACTGCACCGAACGGGAAGAAGCTATGTAAGACGAGCTCAACCTTGTATTCGCAACTCAGTACTTACTGGTGGCCAGCAGCGAGCACAACGAAACAGGCCAGATCAATTGACTCGGCAAGATGACTGGATTGGTCACCTGAAGACTCAGCGTTCAGCAATTCAGCGTTGATTTTGACGGAACCCTCGCGTCCGTCACAGGACCAAGTCAATCCACCTGCGTGGTACGTATCACTTTCATTTTCACTTTAACATCGGACTTGATACATCCGTCGCACACTGACAACGTACAGTCTACAATCCGTCGGCCCCTCAGTCAGCAACCCCGTTCAAATGGGACCACGGCTTGCTGCCATTGGCACATAGTCAATCATTGAGCTGCCACGTTGCGACCGGGCACACTCACTCGCCACCACTCAAAGCGTCAGCGAAGATTGCTTACCCCCGATGTTTGTTTGTCTATTGCCTCCCTCTTCCAGTATGTAACGGTCTCATCCCTGCCTGTGGGTTCTGACACCTCAACGACTTTCCTGGTGCCAAACATGTCGCATTGTGGCGACAAGGGCGACGATCACAGCGATAAGGTGGGTGGATTCATTTCCTCCCATATCGTTACGAAGCGATGGGCGGAATTGAATGGGAACATCGCTGGAAGAATAGTTTGCAGTTGTGTGACTCGACACTAGACAAAAGGCCAGTACATATCCGGTCGATCGTGCAACCAACTGATGTCTTGCGAATAGCAACGGACATTCGATGGCATCGACATTTGACATCAACTGTCCACCTTCAAACGGAGGTCCTGATTCATCCACTTCGATGTTTTCGCCCTTATGTGCAAGGCAACGGCGCACCAGCGATGGCCCGTTGGTGTTCTCCGCTCCGTTGTCTACCAAGAGGACACTCGCGTCCCCTACTTCTGCATCGTGGATTGGAATTTCCCGCTCGAGCAAGCACGTCACGCACGCTTCCGACATGGGCTCTATTTCTAACCAGCGCTTGATTACCACCTTTCAAGATCAATACAGTGACATATCCTCTGAAACCCATGTACCGCGCTAACCCCAGTTCGACGCGCGAGTTGTGCATGCAGCTGGAACCAACGGTAGCACCTTTCGTAGCACTACCACTTCAAGTTAGTACCCAAGCGAGACACAAAACCCGTTCGGAGCTTCTGAAGCGCAAAAGGTATATGCTCAGAGTAACGGAGATGGTGACTGGGAGAAATTTTTTTCTTGACGCTAATTATTTCCGATTCCACTGCGTAGTAGTACCTGTACTATGTGTCTATAATTTGACGCACAAATGTTAGAGTGTTTTTTTATATAGGAATGACACCGCCTAAAGGGCGGTCTGCAAGCGGCAGGTCCAGCGCGTCTACTGTCCAATACTGCGATATCGTGACCCCGCCCATTGAACGTTCTCGACGCCACACCACATATCCTGGTCCCTTTCGATCCAGAATAACATGACAGCGGAAGGCAACTGCATCCCTCCCCAATGTGAAGAGCGGTGCTACAAGGAAACCGGCCTGCCTCTCGCTAGTGCAAGCCTCCTTCAGCCCCACTTCTATGAACTCGCTGCGTCGCACTGAACAGTCCCAGTCTGTCATCACTTGGTCCGTCTCTCCCCTTGTGATCGTGTATCTCTACGTCTCCTGATGCTTTCCCATCCAGCGGTATCACCGGTTTGGATGAAGGCTCCATTGTCCAGGCGCAAGCCTCGTCGCATCCACTTCGTCAGCCAACGCGCATCGCACCCCCGGACAGCTTTGCACCACTGCCACCCTTTTTCCTGAAAAAAGGGGGAAGACGCTCTTGGCGCCATCATCATCCTTTCCTTTCCACCATAACGTCTCTCGTTTGCCTACCAGGTGACTACAAGGGTCCGTTTCTTTTTTCTTCTACGCACACACTGATTCAAAGATGCCATCGTCTCCTTTCCCCCCTCGCCCTCTTCCTCTCTCCCGCCGGGATGATCTTTGTGGTGGCGGTCACAGTCACTCGCGGGCTCCGCCCAACATGCCCGTTCGTCTGTATCGTTCGCCGCCCGTGTCAAATCGCACTTCATGCCTGGCATTCGGGGGCGTTCAGCATCTGACGACCGCATCGCTCACACTCTGCTCCCTGATCTTGAGCCGGACAGACTGGCTAGAGCCTGTGGACAACCAGCCCCCACTAGTGCTTATCGACGTGACGAAATAGGTCGGCAAGGCATCCCCACTGATACGATGTCTTGTCCCAATGACCCAGCAATGGCGCGAAGTGCAGGTACCTCTTCGTCTCATCCCCTCATACCGAAGATAAGATTCACATCATTAGACAGTGTCGTGATCAAGTCTGACGCTAACATTGATGACATCAAACAGGTGCGGATGCTATTCGACGTGAAATCTAATCCTAAGCATGCGCCAGGCTGGATTGCCGCAGCATGCTTGGAGGAGCATGCAGGTCGAATGCTCGCTGCACGCAAGCTAATCAAAGCCGGATGTGAGCAATGTCCAAAGAGCGAAGACGTATGGCTCGGAGCTGTGCGATTACATGTACGTACAGGCTACGAGAACGATTGTTTTGGATGTTGAGTTTCATTACAGAACCGAGACGACGCTAAGGTCATCCTTGCGAACGCAGTCCAACATGTTGCACAAAGTGTCAAGATATGGCTTGCTGCCGCCGATCTGGAGCGAGATGTGAAAGCGAAGAAAAGAGTTCTTCGAAAAGGTGTGTCTTACGATCATTCTTCTTGCCACGTCATCCTTGACCTTTTATGTAGCCCTCGAGAACATCCCTAATTCCGTATGATTATGGAAAGAGACCGTCAGCCTCGAAACATCTGTGTCCGATGCCCATATTCGAAGTCATCCCCCTTTCCGTCGAGCTTTGGTTAGCGCTTGCTCAACTCGAAACCCCAAAGCGGTCCTGAACAAGGCTCGAAATCGGTCCCAACATCACACGAAATTTGGATAGCTGCTGGCCGTCTTCTGGAACAGGAAGCGACTGCCGGTCCGGACAAGCCCATTGAGGCATGAAACAAAGAGCTCGATGTTGTCGACAAAACGATCAAGGCAGGTGTGCGCGAGCTGCGATGCCACCAAGTACTCTTGACGCGGGAACAATGGTTGGAGGAGGCAGAGTGATGCGAAACCCAGGGTTCACCGAAGACGTGTGAGGCGATCATTAAAGCGACGGTGGCTATGGAGGTTGAAGAGGAAGGCTGATTGGACACGTGGGTCGCAGATGCAGAGAGCGTGCAAGTCAGGAGGATGGTTGGCACATCCAGAGCGATCTTGGCATATGCGCTCAAGGTATTCCCTGATAAACGTAACTTGTGGCGCAAAGTGGTAGACCTTGAGAAGGCACATGGGACTCGGTACGTATTAAGAAGCATCCTCTCCAGCGTCTCGTGTTAATGGCGGCCTTGCAGCGAATCGCTCGACGCTGTGCTAACGCAAGCTGTGCACTACTGCCCACAAGCAGGAGTTCTATGGTTGATGTCTGCGAAGGAGAAGCGGTTGGCTGGAGACGTGCCCGTTGCCCGTGAAGTTCTTGAAACGGCGTTCATCGCGAACCCGGAGAGCGAGCAGATTTGGCTTGCTGCTGTCAAGTTGGAGGCAGAGAACAGTGAATTGGATGTCGCAAGGAAGTTGCTCATTCGTGCACGAACGGTAGCCGATACCGAGCGGGTAAGTAACATGTATATTTTCCAATTTGACATGGGCTCAACCTTGAATAGATATGGATGAAATCTGCTGTATTTGAACGACAACAAGGTCGTTACGACATTGCCCTCGAGATAGTATCGACCGCGCTATCCAAGTTCCCCAAGTTCACAAAATTGTACCAATTACAAAATACCTACCCCGTCGCTAGCGCATCCTATGCAGCTGGGATGAAAGCGTGTCCCAGGGAAGTCACCCTTTGGGTGCTAGCGGGTAAGCTCGAAGAACTGGATGGCAAGAGTATCAAAGCGCAGGCCATCCTCGAAAAGGGACGCCTAGTGAATCCTGCCAACAAGGTTTTATGGGCTGAATCCGTCGGTATCGCCGCGCAGGCCAAAGCAATGCTGTCGCGCGGTCTTCAAGAATGTCCGACTTTGGGTGTCCTCTGGTCGATGGCCATCTGGGCTGAACCGCGTCCGACGCGCAAGTCACGATCTGTGGATGCGCAGAAAAAGTCCAAGGATAATGCGATCGTGACATGTACGGTTGCGAGACTGTTTTGGGCTGAGCACAAGGTGGAGAAGGCGCGGCAATGGTCCTCGCGATCGGTGGTGACAGAGCAAGACAGGGGTCAGGGTGATCATTGGGCTTGGTGGCTTAAATCCAAGCGACAACATGGAACGGCAGTGTGTATTCTTACAATCGTTTATGCTATGACAGCTCACAAACGCTCCTTTAGGAACACGTCGCGGTGGTGGGTAGCCAATGGTACCCATTCCACAGATGGAGTCGTCTGGAGCTTGAAGGTTCGATCCAGAACAGAGTCTTGGCAGTGGCGAGAAAGCGTCCGTCGGGCGAGAACCCGACCGCGGGAACGGGCCACTACTTAAGTGCTTTCCATTTCTTGACACTGCGATGTTTCAAACAGTACTGCCGACGTCGTCTTTGGCTCGCCAGCGTCGAATCTTTTCTTCTTCGCCACCGCTGACGATGTGTTTCTCATCGAGGAACACAACTGACAAAATGCTGCCTCGACCATCGATTTCCATCGATTTCGCTTGCTGTCGATGAGCTGTTTCCACTCGACCCTTGGGCTCTGGGTTCAAGTCAATATCGTACTGTCAAACGTCTCGCCCAGGTACTCGTCATTCCTTAGCCACGAACGTATTCCCGACGACATGCTGGCAACTGAAGCATACAGCCGAATCTCGAGTGGATTCGTTTACTCATATGCGGCGTCGGATACCCGATCTGATCCGAGGATGTGGACATCAACACGCACTGGGGATCTGAACACTCTCCAACAACCGAGTTGCCGATCTCAGTACATTGGACAGTTCGTTCGACTATGATGTAAGTGCCCAGCCCCAATTCTTTCGCTATTCTCACTCGAGGATATCGCTCTGTTCGTCTCGAAACAGACACCCCCCTGAGTCCCAACTGTCCACGCCGTCCATCCTGACGTCGTGGTACAACAAGGAAAAATTAGTGATGGGTATGGTGTCCTGAGAAGAGGAGGTCGTTTGACATACCGTTCTAGGCGAAGGCCCCCTCTATCCCTAGCAGGCTCTGCCACGGTG
>JBBPRU010000344.1:0-10876 GCA_038093245.1 Boletus holoroseus
TGAGAGCGTTATGGTTCGAGTGAAAGATCGATCTGAACTCAGACTAGCTGAGTCCGAAGTGTAAATACACAAAGTGTGTGAACTACTCTCCTAATACGGTAACGTACTGAGTATAACGTTCAACAGATTCAACACCGGGGATCAGATTTCGTAAAGGAAATATTTGCTGTGGTGCATGCCCATAGGGCTTCAAAGAACGGGAACGGCGTCGGTGAGGGGAGTAGCAGCACGACCAACATGCGAAATCCCCGTGCTGCTCTCTGTAAGCCTTATTTTTAATCCGTTTTTCATACTGATTATCTGTTTTAGGATTGTTGTCATCTGAGTCTGTCGCATTCCTATGCATACCCTGTCATCCCGCTCCGTTCCGGTTCACCCCCGACCCCGCTAGTTTTCTCTCGTCCGCTTATTTACCGTGACCGTACTGCGCATCACCCGATTTTTCTATTTTTGCGACGTTCACTTAATCTGCTTATTTCGCTTGTATATGCAGGCATAATTACAATCCCTGTATCCCCTTTTTTTGCTTAATGCAAGCTTGTGAGCTCTCGACAAGTGTGAAATAAGTGTGATTAAGTATTAATAAGTTACAGACCTAGCTTGTACGGTGCTTAGTTTGCTTGTTCAGCTGCGTGCTTAATTTGAGCTTAGACGGTCGGGTAAGCATAAATAAGTGTAAATAAGCGCTGCTTGATTTTCCTGATGTACCTAGCGTTCAACTTTTTCATTTAGGATTTTCATCATTGAAGGCATCCTTACATCAGCCGTATCACTAGTGTTGAAGCCAGACATATACTGGCAGAGTGTACGCTACTGGTACATACCTGAGACTAGAGCTTACAGATAGAACGTTGTGGTTCGAGTGAAAGATCGATTGGAACTCAGATTAGCTGAGTGTGAAGTGTAAATACACAGAGTGTGTGAACTACTTGCGTAACACGCCGGCGTCTTAAGTATAACGTTCAACAACTAGTCGCATATTTTGTTGTGCCAACCTGGTCCCACAAGGCTAAATTCGTGAGGTTTTGTTTTGATGATCATGCGAGGCACCTGACACCCTGTATAGCTAAGCGAAGAGGAACGCAGTCGCTTGATAGAAAAGCTGCAAGCAGACTTGGATGCAGGCACGAACCAGTCGTTTCAATGGTCTTCAGTGCAATCCGCCTTTGAGGATCATCTAGTCTGGGCATATGCGTTCCTGTTCCATGGGTTCTCATTCGTGCTGTATTCGTTCAGCTTCTTTTTGGTGCTTATCCTGTTTCATCATCCTCTCTACATGAGTATTAACTAGCTGGTAGCCGACCATCATAGCAGATCTCGGGTTTAAGGCATGGCAGGCACAGTTGTACGTGTGTCATATATATCTGACCACTAAGCTAATCCAATGGATAGGATGACCGTGCCTCCCAACACTGTTGCGAGTCTCTCGGTGTGGGGAACGGTCTGGTTGTCCAGCCGATGGAACATGCGTGCGCCATTCATCATCATTTCCGGAGTAGTCGCGATCATCGGTAAGGAGAGCCTTTTGTGTGAATACAACGTACCGACCAACTCATTTTCCAGGATACATCATTCTGATCTCGTCAACGACACGTGAGCAGTAGTAATAGTTCCATTGCGTTTCGTTTCTTACAAGCCCCTCCAGCTGGCGTTCAATACTTTAGCGTCCACCTTGTGGCAGGTGATCACGTGCACTGCTTTGGGCGTCTGGACGTTGACGTTGACTAATCCTTTTTCTTTTTAGCCGGAATATACACTGGCAATTCATTACTTCTCAGGTAAGCTCGCCCACCTCGGGCGTTCCCCGACGCTCGCTTACATATAGAAATCTCAGTTGGCCCGGTGAAAATGTGTCCGGACAGACCAAACGTGCAGTCGCAGTTGCAATGCAGATCGCCATCGGCGACGTTGGCGCCGTCGCTGGATGCATGGTATATCGACCCAGTCTTGGCGCGCATCTCTACCGCAGACCCAACCTCATCGCGATCGGATACGTTGTCTTTGCGATAGTGATGGCCACGTATCTATGGGTGATGATGGCACGGGAGAACAAGAGACGTGAAGCGGTACTCGCCAATAGCAAGGAGGTTGATTGGTTAGAGACAGACGAGGAAAGGCTCAGACTCGGTGATCAGTCAATCTACTATAGATACCAGCTTTGAGGCCAAAGGGTCAACATGCCACAGTAAACCATCCCTTGGGTGGACAGAGCTCATATAACAGAAAGGTCTACCACCTTACAGATAGTACAGAGAAATACGAAAAAACCCTGCATATAAACCTGACTCAAAAACTTTACCCTTCACCACTAAACATGTCTTTGGTACAGTGAGTATTTCACATAGGACTTCAGGCCCAGGTATGTACATCAATGGACAATTGATTGTGTAACCAAACGTAGGTTTGGTTGGTTCCCGACACAAGAACTCCTCCGTACTATCGTTGATAGTGACATTATCGTCTCTGCACAACAAGCACGAGACCGGATCGTAAAAATACTGAACAGGCATAAGTAGATCAAGGAGAGTGGAGCACGCTCGGAATACCAGCGAGGGTAACATAACGACGAAAAGAAACCATAGCGAGAAGGGGATACATACTACGTTGGCGTTCCCTGGCAAACCATGCCTGCACAGGATTTCTACAAAACTCGTCACGTTTAGCTTACAACGCCGTAGCCAAACGAGCATCGTCGCGGATGACCCCCGTCTTTCTTTCAACGCCGTGGAAGTAGTCGAGCGCCTTCCTTGCCTTCTTCTCAAGTGCCTCTGCGTTCTGAACTTCGTTCCCTCTGTCCTCCATCGTGCTCTTGAAGCGCTCTCGAAGATCCCAAGACGCGTATCGCAGCACCTTGCGTGTTTCGCGGCTCACGCGTCCTGCATGCGCATTGACGAACAGCTCTTGTTCGGTAGCGCCATCCTCAACTTTAACAAGCGAGGCCCGAACCCGGCGGCCGATAGTCTTGGGTATGGTGCTCGGAAGTTCCAGTATAAAGTATGCCGTAGCACCGACCACCACTGCGCCAATGACGGGTGCCGCCCATCTCCTTGCTGACTCGTCCGCAAACAACTCAGAGATGCGGACAGCACCATCGATGAAGCCGCGGATGCCGATCGCCTTGCCTCCAACCATCGTCAAAGCACCTACACCCACCGAGAGAATGCTAAGAGCCGTTGCATTCTTTTCCTCGACATCTTGTTCTTCCGACTCCCCGTCTCCAAAGTGCACCCACAGATGATGGTTGAAGTCGAACAAATCAAGGATAGACGTGTCCAACATGTCGGAGCGTTGTGACAGGCCTATTCCAAGATTGTATACACCACCTGCAACAACAGCACTGGCTGTTGGGGAGGGACGACGGTGTGCGGAACCTTGTTTACCCGGTCGAACGCTGAACATGGCCTCCGGCATGAAGACGCGACGTGACCTCTCTACGCCCTCTGGGAGGAATCGATCCCCGAGTAATCCTATCTTCTTGACACCGGCTGTGGTGGTAAGGCGAGCCTCATCCTCTGCGAGCTTGACTGCGGCATCTAAGCTCGCGACTAAAGCCCTGCGTACGTCACGAGCGTAGTCCCAGACGCCAAAGAAACCGGGGAAGCGGGGGAGGCTGATGCCAACGTCAACGCCAGGTTGGCCACGACCAACGCGTTCAAGGGCACCAGACAGGATAGCCCTGGTCCTATTTGCGGTGGTGGACGCTCCGCTTTCTTCAGCAGTTTCAAGAGCATCCTCCAAACTCTCCCTCTCGCTCTTCATCTTCTCAAACACCGGCTTCGCCCTCTCCAGGTCGCCCTGGGCGCGATTGATGTCCATCTGGGCAACGATGGCGTTTGCGCCGACAAGAAGATCGATGTCGGTCAAAAGTTTAGACAGGTAGGTCGAAACAGGGTGGAGTTTCGACTGGGTCCGCTTGACGAGGACAAATGAACGCAAGGATGATTCGAGGTCGTCGAACGCGGGGTTGGCAGTGTAGGGACGAAGCGCTGCAGCAGAGTCGACAAAGTGAACGAGGTCCTGCGCATCCTTATGGGTGTGAGGACTAAACTCCTTGATCTGCTCGAGAACGAGTCGTTTGCACTTCTCCTTGTTCTTGATCTCTTCAAATTTGTTAACGACGATGAAAATGTATGCTTTCTCATTGCTGGCATTCCAAAGGAATTCCTTCGCAGACAGAGTGAAGTGGTTTTCTGCAGAGACAACGAAGACGATGACATCGATTTCTTCCTGTCGAGTGAAAACCGCAGTGGTCTTGAGGCTGTCCCGGTTAAGGCCAGGTGCATCTATAAGAGAGATGTCGACGACCCCATTATTGAGGAGTGACTCCGACGCAGCTCTGCTGTCCGCCAAATAGACCTTCAGCCTCGGCTGATCACCTTCGTTGTCCGTCACGATGCTCTCCACATCAGCAAGAGAGACGCGTGAGAAGGTTGATTCGTCAGCAAGAGAGTACGGTACGCCGTCCTTAAGGACGTGAACCTCCTCGACGCCATTGTTTTCGGCTGCATCATGGACTTCACAGAAGGCGGTCGTGCAAGGTTGCTGATCAACCGGCATCACCTCCCGTCGGAGTAAGGCATTCACGAAAGTGGATTTGCCAGAATTGAGGTCTCCTGTCACCAGAACCTTGGATGACGTATCTTCGATACGAAGTCGAAGTTTGTCCATGTGTTGGAGAGCGGCGGATATACGCTCATCCAAGAGGTTGGCAATGGACCCCTTCTCCAGCTGGGAGACAAGGGCAGCTGGGGAAGCCGATGAACCGTGGGGACCAAGTTTGAGATCGAGTCGGAGGATGGTGAAGTCGCCGGTTTTTCCAGAAAAAATCTCTGTATCCGCCGAGTCCGTCGCATCTTCATCGGCGACCTCGCTAAGGTGTTCCCGTGCATCGGCGATCGACGCCAAAGTTACAGCACGAGTAGAGCCTTGTCGGGAGGGAGTGTAGACGATTTCGGTTTGATTGGATGGATCGTCGGCAAAGCACAGAGAGCGGCGAATGGAACGGCGGGGCTTTGGTGTTGAAGGTGTGACAGATGCGTCGTCAGGCTGCTCCTGGAGTGTGGGATATCGGACGACCCAGTCATTCTTATTGAACTCCCGTAAGCCCGCCAAAATGCCCTTGGTTGCATCTATTGCCCCAAGCAAGCTAGAACAATGGTAGATGAGGCTGATGTGTTTGTTAAATGGAGAGAATACGGCTCACTTGTCTTTTTGTTCGACGTAAACCCACTGAACATCTTCAACCTTGAACTGCTTGCCACAGAGCGGCAAAGAGGCTTCCTGTGCAATTCGCATCGGCCAAAAACACCTGCGACTCAGGAGGGATGACTGTAATGTCACAGAGAAGGGCGAACTACGGGGTTCCGCAGTCTGCCGATAGAATAACGGTTGAGAAGGAGGGTACCGGATGAGAAAACAGGCTTGGTCATCCCTTGCTTAGTCAGACAGGATAACTTTCGTTTCAAGACTGGTCACATCTCGACACTCGCTATCATGATTTATCCCGCGATGGCCGAACAATCACTTCAAACATTCATCCTGAAGCAGGTTGTTCAGATATTAAAAACTAACCTATGCTCTGTTCGGAGATGTCGATATGATTCTGACTTCCCTCCCTGAGGTTACCAGATTGGGCTCGTCATTCCTGACCCATGCCGGAGAATGAAAGTCCTTGTTCCCGGTATAGCCGCCCTTGCCATGCTGTCCATCGTGGGCAACGCCAAGCTCCAGTACCTATTGCAGTGAAACATTAATGGGCTTTCCCCGTCGCTGGAAACTGGTAGGTAATTACAGCTTATGTATAAACAAAGGTAAACATATGGTTGGCGGGGTTGCTGACTAAGCACGGGACCCGACGGAACACGGCGGCCTGTGTTACCTCGCTGTGTGTGTGGCGACGGTTGGGTGTTTTTCGACGATGAGCGGTATCTGGTCGTCATTTGGTGTAACAGGCACCTCGTCACGGGTAATGTACAGCATGGATCTGAGGTGTACCCAGTACCCGACGCGTATCCCTGGCGTCCCATGCGGCAAAACATTGAACTTTTTTCATAGGGCGTGATTTCTTATGGCTCACCCGCCAAGAATTCATGCGTGTTCCATGATGAAACGCATGGATTCCGCCGTTCTGCTGCCTCATCGAACCTTTTTTTTTCTGGTAGTGTTTTATGCCTACACGCTCGAAAACACAAATTCCGCAGCACAGAGAAATACAAAGCATGTACCCTAAATAACACACTGCCCCAACCCGCCGACAGGCTAAACAAACGAGTAACGGGTTCCCAAGAACGTCGACGTGTTTGCACAGGGTAGCACGCGCCTCGGCAATGTCCGAAAAAGGCTAGACGGGTCTGTTCGCAGTGTGTGGTCAGCGGCGACCACATTTAGCTTATCGCTCATGGGTACAGAGGTACCTGCCAGTGTGGGCGCCTGAGACTTGTAGCAAACTATCTCCTCTGCTCAGGATGTCTACAATGCGTGCTGTGTTGATCAAAGACGGAAAAGGTCCCATCGAGAACCTGTATATCGGAGATATCGAACGGCCACTTCCAGGGGAGGGAGAAGTGCTAGTGAAGGTAAGTGCCCCTTTCGATCATCTGGCCACCTAACGCCGTGATATATCACTCACGGCGCCCTCAGATCGCTGCGTTCTGCCTGAATCGCATGGATCTGTCCCAGCGTGAAGGCATGTATCCTCCGCCTCCGGGTGCATCCTCCGTTCTTGGTGTTGAATTCTCCGGCGTTGTGCACGAACTTGGACCCGGCGTTACAAAATGGTCTTTGGGCGATGAGGTGTATGGCCTAGTCGGGGGTGTACGGATCCAGGCCCTGAAATCCGTAACACAGCGGTCTCACGATCTCTTCACTAGGGAGCATACGCCGAGTACGTTGTATGTAATCAAGGTCTTCTTCTCAAGAAACCCGCCCACTTGTCTTGGGTGGATGCAGCAAGCATTCCCGAAAACTACATTACAGGTGCGCACGGCGATTTCCTCCCCGGTTGACGGCGCATACGTCGCCTGATCTGTCCTGTATTCAGCCTATCAAGGACTGGTCAAGTATGGCGAAGTGAAGAAAGGTGATAACGTTCTTGTTCATGCTGGTGCTTCCGGTGTAGGGGTTGCGGCAATCCAGATTGCACGCGTTTTTGGCGCGTGAGTGCATTCAATGCTGTAACAGCTTGTAGAGGTTATTAGGTTATTCTGTGTGCTAATTGCCATACAGGAACACCGTTACAGCGACGGCGTCAAGCAGGGACAAGCTGGATTGGCTCCTTTCGATCCCGAATGGGGCGACCCATGCCGTGAACTATACCGGCGAGGATTTCGCAGAAGAGGTGAAGAAAACGACCCACGGCAAGGGTGTCGATGTGGTAATCGATTTCGTGGGACGTACACATTGGGAAAAGAACGTTGATTCCCTTGCGATTGACGGAAGGATGACCCTCCTTGCGCTGTTGAGTGGTAAAGATGCCTGCCATCCGCGAAACTCTTGATAAGAGAATATCCATTTAAAGGAGGCGAGGTTCCTTCGGTCAATCTCCGGCCCATCCTGAATAAGCGACTCAAGATCCAGGGATCCACGCTGCGGTCTCGGAGTTTGAAGTATCAGACGGAGCTGATCAGCAGGTGTGTCTGCACCATCACGTTGAGGGCACGGACTGAGCGCCAACAATACGGAAGTGCCAGCTTTAGGGCGATAGCCGACCAGATAACAGGAGCGGGAGGGAGCGGGCCGATACGGACCTATATTCACAAGGTTTGTAGCTCCTGATCTGGCCCGTCGGCCGCGGACTGCATGAACTTGATTGATCAGGTGTACCCCTGGAACGAGATTCAACAAGCGCACCGCGAGATGGCCGAGAACAAGAATAGGCGAGTAGATCTTCGTTGAGGTACGGAAGGACTGCCAAGCTGAGTTTCCTTAGAGGGAAGATTGCTGTGACGGTTTCCTAGGCAAGGGACGGAGATTCTATGAGAGCATCATTGCAGAAGAGGCTTCATCGTGGGTATGAACGACTGTATGTATCTTTGTATGGCTGTCGGAATGCCACGCTGTGAGCGAGGCTGAGGTTCAAGTGGCGCGCGGTTTGGTCTTTGACCATTCGGGGATCACAATATTGCACCGTAACGTCAGCCAAGGATTTGCGGTGACAGACACACCCCAACTTCCGATTGGAAAGGACGGTGAAGACTGTACTAGGCACGACGACGGGTACTTGATGATCGACCACGCATGGATAGGCAGTGGGGGCGAACTTGAATGTGGGGGCCCTCGGGTACCTCGGTCGTTTGACATGGAGTGGGGTGAGGAGCGACCATGTTCGAGTCACAAGTATAGCTTGTTGCCACCGCCAAGCTATGCTGGCTTTATCAGCAAGTCTGCGACATGACACGTGGAATAACCTGGTCCGAACTGCCCTGGCATCTGCAGGCTGTGGTTTGTATTCATTTACCAGTTACTGAGCGGTAATGGCGCGGATAGCGGATCTGTTGGCAGGAACGCGCCAAGTTCTGGCTGTGCACGTCTCTTTGGAGTGGGCAGGGCTGGCGTCAAAACGCAGCGACCGAGTCAAGATCTTCTCAAGGTCAATGAGCGTCCCGTGTGAGTGTCTTGTTCCAATGATCTCCATATCCGTCCTCTGTCGGTTCCGGCATCCTTCGCCACCTTTCTTGGTTCAGCTTCCGTCAGCTCCCCAGCGCAGTACGCGATCGAGGCGATGTCATCCGGATATTTAAACCCCCTCCTCCTACCCAGTGGTCCATCACAGCTCCCCGCTTCGTCACCATGAGCAGCCAGCACAACCACTCCACCTCTCAACACCAGGCCCCCTATGGCCAACCAAAGCCCACTCAGAGCACCCACAATCCTCAGTCCCAGCCCGCTCACGACCCCAGAGGTCACTCCTATCCCCAATCATCCAAATGTGCATCCCCGCGCACCACAGTCAGCGCCGGCGCGAGCTCTGTGGCTCCCGTCTTCTTCTAGTAACTCCCAGTGCAGCCATCTCGGTCGGCGTTGACGCCCTGCACCACCATCATCATTCATCATTCATCATCGCGACCCAAACCCAGTCTCACCTCACAATCATGTTTCTCCGCACCACCGCGCCTCGTATCGAGGTGATCGTACCCGTTCACGCGGAGATGCCTGGAATTGGCAACGTAAAGAGCGAGGAACATCTAATCACGACTGTCTAAGGAAGGAGGGGCTCTCGTAATCCATCTAATCGTCTCCATTCCCATCACCGCTTGCTTTATTTTTACTGTACCATCATATTCTACTGCATTTAGTACCGTTCCCTTCTGTAGCCACCTACTACACTACGTCGCCATCTGGCCATAACTCACTTCCGCTGCTCTCCAAATGCCATCCATTTCCCGCTTTCTTTCTCGTCGGATGCTTTCTCGGATCCAATTGCTTCCGAGAACGAACTAGTTACCAGGGACGTCTGCGATCCGTTGCGAATCGTCGCGTCTCGGAGAGCTTGCTCTTGAAATGAAGGTGGGACTCCGTCTGATTCTCGAGAAACGGCGGGTTTCTTCCAAGGACCCTCTCAACGTGTCCTTCCCCCTTCATGTGCCATCCTCCACCGACTCGTTCAAACCAGACCCGGTGAAACCACTGGGCAGAAGGTGTACTAGTAGGGAAGACCCACGAATATCGCAACCAAATAAGTTCGCCGATCCATGGAAACACTGAAAATCAAGATGTACACAAGATCCGACGGGCCACGGTCTACGAACACAGATCTACTCCAAAATATCTCCTCCCAGTGACGCCGAACTAATATCCAAACGCCGTTCGATTCCCAGAAGTTAGTGGATCCTATAACTTTCCCCGGACCCCCGTTCTGAACATCCCTGTGATTAAAGATCCCGAACATTTTGCTTCCCACCACTCGAGGATGCAGTCGACGACCTCATCCTGACGCTAAATAAAGCGGTTAATTCCATGATACTACGGTCCGTGCAAAAGTTCCCCACCCCAGTAAAGTTATGGTCGGCGCCCTCAATCAGATGTAGATTGTGCGTCCCAGGTGTTCTGGCTCCAAATATCCGTGCATAGATGATTGCGTCGTAACTACACGTTAATGTGAGCGTTTTCTCTTTATGGACCTAGGAGTTACTCACACGGGGACCGTCTTATCAGCGAGACCGTGCATGGTGAGGACATCTATGGACGATGGAAATTTGTCCCAGACAATACCCGCATTCCAACGCGAAAATTCCTCAAAGTCGTGAAGGTATACCTTCTGTGCAACAGGTTTGCGTGCGACCATCACATTCCACTCGTAATATCCTTTGGTCGCGAGTTCTTCCTTGTGGACTTCGGCCTGGTCTGTAGGCTGTGAGCATCCCCACAATTCTTAGAATATGTCATGATTACCATATATTCGCTAAATAAACTATTTCAGTTCGTGTGGAGAAAAGGGACCCGAAGACCCACATGCATTCGGTAACGTCCTGACACATTGACTAAAGCGCGTACACGCTTCCCTTCGTCGGACGTGCACAGCCAATGCATACCAACAACGGAGCCGCGAGAATGACCGACGATCATGTCAACCTCATAACCATAGGTGGAGCGGAGGTAAGCGACGACCGTCACAAGGTCCTCTACATCGTCGGCAAATCCACCCTGTCTCCACTGGCCACCGCTTTCGTGATTTCCCCTGCACGACTTCAATGACCCAGAAAAGATCGCATAACACCAACCCGTACCGAAAGTCAAACCTAAAAGAGTCAAACGGCAGCCTTGATGCGAGCCGCTTCTGGAACAGGTAATCTTTATGTCTGAGAAACATCAACAAAAAAAGAAAGATATATTCATTGTAGCTCACCCCATCGTTCCATGCAGGATCTGCGTGTGATCA
>JBBPRU010000345.1:0-10869 GCA_038093245.1 Boletus holoroseus
TGGTGCCTATGTGCACATTCCTGATGAGACAAGACAAGGCAAACTGCAGCCTAAATTGCAGCTAATGGTGTATCTAGGCATTGCACCAGGGCTAGAAAGCAATTACATATTTTTGCGCCCAAACAGATCTTTACACAAATCCGCTCATGCCATATTCAATGAACATTTATTTCCAAAGTGTTCAGGGGCTTGGCCACACAAGCCGGTAAGCCACGCTCCACGTCATCCCCATCACCACTCGGAAGATTCCAATCAATCCGAAAGAGAATCCGACTACTCCAAAAGAGAGTCCAATTACTTAGGCACTGGACCACGCATTCCGCATCCTGTCCACCATCCCGAACCGGCCCGTGAAGCTACACCGGAACCAGAACCAGAACCAGAACCAGAATGATACAATTCTCTGGAACCACCGGAACCATATGCTCTGCCTCCACAGACTCCACCTCAAGCACCTTGTCCACCTCTCGTTAACCCACCTAAGCTAAGGCGCTCTGAGCGAACTCACCGAGCACCCACATGCCCCAGCAATGTATATGGTGATGATCACCCAACGAAGCAGGTCAAGGACATTGAAAAGGACTCGACATGGAAGAGACTAGTAGGAGAAGCTCCTCCGAAAGCTCCAGATACTCCAAACATCCCTGGAGGCATGCCCCCATCACCGACTCCGTCAGAAGATGATGTAGAACACCTAACCGTGGAAGAGGGAGACAGTTTAGTCTCATTTTTGTGCCAACGTGCGATTCCCTTCGCTGAATCCTCCAATGCTCCCAATTATCGGGAATGGTCCTTCAAGGACATTAATAAACTACCTGCAGAAGAGCAAGCTCTCTGGCGGAAGGCCTGTGATACTGAGCTTGGAATGCTCAAAGAACACAAGGTATGGGAAGTTGTCGATCGTCCCAAAAACCGAAAGGTTATAAAAAATCGATGGGTTTTCGATCAGAAATCCAACGGCTGAAAACGTGCCCGACTAGTCGCAAAAGGCTTCTCTCAAGTAGAAGGTCTTGACTATGATCAAATATTCTCGCCTGTTGTGCGATTTGAAACAGTGCGATGTATGCTCACCCTAGCATCACTAGGAAACTGGTATATTTCTGGACTTGATGTCCGATCTGCCTACCTATATGGTGTGCTAGAAGAGGAGCTCTACATGGAGTTTCCTGAGGGATTTGTACCCCCTCAATACAAAGGTACCAAAGTACTTACTATAGGCTTCTACATGCCATTTATGGCTTAAAGCAAGCTGGGATTACCTGGTGGCACGTGTTAGATAAATCCATGAAAGAACTTGGATTTGAACAGCTCAAAACTGATGCCGGCCTATTTGTGTACAAGCAAGGATCTGATATTGTACTCACTATAATCTATGTCAATGACACATTATTCTGTGGACCTTCAAAGAGCCTTGTCAATAAACTCAAGGTTGCTTTTATGAAAAAGTGGGAATGTCGAGATCTTGAGGAACCCAAAGAATTCCTCCGAATGAATATAAATCAAGAATGTTGCCGCATTATAATAGACCAGTGGAATTATCTCGATAAAGTACTAGAGCGCTGCAGAATGATCAACACTAAGCCAGCTCGTACTCCTCTACCCCAGGGATACTACCCAGAGAGAAATGAGAATCCAGTAAATCTGGAACTGCAAACCCGATTCCAGACCATGATCAGTTCTTTACTATACCTCATGATTGGCACCAGGCCTGACATTGCCTATGCTGTCACTCAAATGGCATGCCAGTCTGCAAATCCATCACAGGAGCATCTTGAGAAGGCTCTCTACATTTGCTGATACATATCTGCTTGGCACTTCAGATTACTCACTAGTCTATGATGGTGAAAGCGGCAAGGGTTTACTTGCTTGTACTGACTCTGACTGGGGTCAACATAAAATAACTGGTCACTCACAAACAGGTTTCTACCTGAAATTGGTGAATGGTGTTTTCCTTTGGAATTCACATTTACAAAAGACAACTGCTCTGTCTTCCACTGAAGCAGAATACATGGCTTTGAGTGATTGTTCTTGCCAAGTCGTATGGATCAAGCAGATGCTTGAGGAACTCAGGTACAAACTAAATCCCATTCCTGTCTGTGGTGACAACCAAGGATCACTATTCATAGCTGAGAATCCAGTCACTCAGAAGAGATCCAAACACATTCTCATCAAGTACCACTACATACACGATGCAGTAATAACTTTCAAACAAGTTGAACTGTTTTATATCCCAGGAGATGACAATCCAGCAGATATGTTCACTAAGAACCTTGGACATGTCAAGTTTGAGAAATTCAGATCCCAACTTGGTTTAGAGGTTAAAAACCTTGCCTTTCAACCTTGATTGTGCAATTGATTTTACCTACTTATATCTTAGTCTACTACCGTATACTAGATAAGGGGGAGTGTTGAACGTTATACTCAGTACATTACCATATTAGGAGAGTAGTTCACACACTTTGTGTATTTACACTTTAGACTCAGCTAGTCTGAGTTCTAATCAATCTTTCACTCAAACCACTACATTCTAATTGTAAGCTCAAGCTCAGGTATGTCCTAGTAGCATACACTCTGCCAGTACATGCTGGCTTTCAACATGTCTGGGGCAGCTCCATGGGTGTTCGAAAATTCCACATGACCTGCCCTGGTAATCCACCTCCAGTCAGGCCACTGGGTGCTATCTGTTGGCCAGAAGTGGTCAATTGCCATCAGAAGGACCAGAACCTCCTCTGCCATGTTGACCACCTCATGAACAGTCGCCTTGAATGTATCAGTATAATATATAACCATCTCACTCATAGAAACAGCCACGTACCATGCTTTCCTGAATCAGATGCATCACTTGCCTCCATTCTTCCTTGCAACTGCCAATAATGAGCATAGTCATCACATTTGAGATGGCAGCAGTCGCCTTCTTGATAGTTTCTGTAGAGTTCATTCTTTGGGAACATTTGAATGTTGAATCGAGGGACAAGAGTGGTAATGGAAAGTTGGGCAGTGAAAGTGATGGTCAACAAAGTGACGAAGTCCAAAAATATCTGTTGTGGGGATAGATTCCCACGCTCTAAGTGACATGTACACACAACCACACTAGCCAAATGTCACAATGTGGCTTTGGCAAAAATCACTGGTTTCATCACCAACCTCACCACTCTCACAATGCAGGCAGAATCCTGCCAAGTCTGATTTGCAGCAACAGTCAAGTTCAAAGCTGTTTGGTCTTGTTCTACACTCACATCACCCTTGGCAAAACTGTACAGGCCACCTATAAATGGCCCACTGATATCAAATCCACACCTGAATGCAGGTTAGTCACAAGCTCAGTCAAATCCGCCAGAAATCCTGCCAGACTTTGGCATTCACTCAGCAGATGAGTTGGTGGCCACCCTCTCCAATATTCAATTCCCAGAGCACCCTATCAATGATATCAATTCTACCAACACCATGACCTCACAACTCACAAAGCTGCACTTCCCAACAACTCCTGATGAGAACATGATGGGTCCACCCACTGCTCTCAGAGATTTGGCCACCATTGACTTTCCATCCATGCTGGTAGATGATGATATCATGGACCTGCAAGAACTTGCAGATAACCTGAAATCATTAACATTTCCATCAATGCTGATCGACAATGAAATAGGCTCCACTGGGTCAGGTGAGTTGGAAGTAATATTCTCCCAACTGATCTGATCGCTGATTGGCTGATTCAAACAATCACGTTTGGGTGATTGTGGCAGCCTTAGGTTCAATTCTGGAGGTCCATTATTTACCCCCACTTAGACCCTATGACGCATATTCCCACCCAATGTCCTTCATTTCTGTGACACCAAATATTGTGCAGGGAAATTCGCAGCCCTGCAGTTGTCACCGACAGAATCAAGTAAGTATTTTTATTGACTTCTGAGGTGTATATCTTGACTCGGTCTGTTCTATCAGCAGGTGACTCCATGGCAGCAGAGTGGTGATGGCTGCAAGCTGACCATTTTGACATTCCTGACAAGGCTGTATCAGGTGTGCCATTTTGCTTCAATTAGGTATTTATTCATCCTGCTCTGCACAGATACATTGGAAGCCTGCAACACATATGGATCACAATGACCACCTCACCTGGAATTTGATTGGACCATCCATCAAGTGATTTCTGCATACAAGCAACAATTCCTGTGGGCATCTGCTGAAGCCTGCAAGTTGAAACATGAGTTGAGTACACTCTGTCATCAATTAGATAATGTTCAGATGTGGCAGAATAGAATGAACATATATTTACAATAGTCAGTCTGAATATCATGTCCTGAAACCAATATGTATTTGGTAGTCTTGTTGTGAGCTATTCTTGCAGGTTCACTCTTGGATTGTTTGGCAGGCCAACTGGTCAGTGACCACCCATTTATGGTAAGCATTTGATAGTATTTGAAATTCCACAACAGGCCCAACCATTTGTTGTAAATGGCACTCAATACATTTCTGCAGGCCCACCCATTCATTACATGTACTATTTAGTACATTTTACAGGCTTACCTATTTATTGTAAGCAGTTTCAGTATTCCCCAACAGGCCTGACCATCTGTTTCCTGTGCCTTGCAGCATTGCCCGGCAGGCCTCCCCATTTGTTGTAAGCAGCACTCAGAATGTTTCTGTGGGCCTGCCCATTTGTTGTAGGTCCTGTTCAGTACATTTCAGCAGGCCCACCCATATGTTGTAAGCATTTGTCAGTATTCCTCAATGGGCCCGATTGTTTGTGATAATTGGCACTTGGTACATTTCCACAGGCCCACCCATTCATCATAGGTGCCATTCAGTACATTTTACAGGCCTACCTATTTATTGTAAGCATTTTTCAGTATTCCCCAACAGGCCTGACCATATGTTCCTAGCTCCTTCAGCATATCCAAGCAGGCCTGCCCATTTGTTTTAAAAAGCACATCAGCAAAAAAAGCATTGCCGATGTAGTGCTCTGTAGTCAATATAGTCACTGTAGTACTGGTTGTTTGCCTACTTCTTTATAGGACGCTGTAGAACTACTACTGACACTACATAGTGCACAGCAGCACCTCACATGAACAATAGAGTATGATGTAGCAAAATGTAGCATTGAAAATTTTACTCTATACTGCCATCTACATACATAGCATGGCTTACACCTTTTCAGTGTGCTTGTAATCATGAATAGTGTTCATAAATACTTGCTGAGGGACCATGATCACTTTCACTGGGACCATAGTGTTACACTTGGCCTTGGATAAGGACAAGTATAGACTTCATTGGTTCGAAGAATCAAAGGTTCCAGTTTGAAGGAGTGTTCATTGAACAAGGGGTCAAGTAGCAAGAATGCTACTGGAGGTTCAAGGGACAAAGTGCACACTCAGAAGTAGTGTGATGACTTAGAGAATTCCAGGAGGACAATGAAGGGATATATTTGGGGTCAAAGTAGAGATTAGAGGCAATACATCATTGGTATCGAGGTTTAAATAAGAGAGCCAAGACTTGGATGAAGTAAGCCATGGAATATGATGGAAGGACAGAGAATGTTTAGTAATACAAGGAAGTCGAAGGTGAAAGAAGGTGAAAGAACAAAAATAAGAGAATGAGTCACACAGGGCTCTAATGGTGTGACTCAGCAATCAAGGAGAAGTCAAAAGGGTTAGCATAGATGAGAGAGGAAAGAATAGGGGTGAATCATAACATTACCCCCATGGCATAATTCAAGTCAACAGCATAGAAATATTAAAAAGAAATTATAAATCACAATAGTCACCAGAGGGAGAACCCATAATATGTATTTCCCCAAGCAATGTCATCATAATCAGGAGGGGGGTGATGAGTAGGAGGGGGTTGGGTAGTACAACATTGGAGTGGTGCCAGGTTGGTACAATGTGTGGGTGGAGGAATCTATCTGACAGGACCTTGAAAGGAATGGCCTCCTCTGGTGGAGGACAAGCCATGAGAGGAGTGAGACAACCTAGAGAAATGGGAAGATTCTGGAGAAGGTAGGGGAGTTTGATGATGAAGGGGGCAATGCTGTTGAATGTAACCTGGGGCAGAATGAAAACAGGTAGGACACTCATATAAATCACAATCCATGCAGCAGTGTCCTAGGCAATGAGAAACATGTCAACTTTCAGCATAGCGAGGGTGAGAAGGGAAGAGAACTGCTGTACCTCTGTGACCAGTCCACATAGCTTCTACTTGCTCCATGGTGTTAAGTTCCTCATGAGAGAGGGGTTCAGATGATGCAGATGGAGTAGAGGGGGTATGGGGGACTGCTGGTATCAGCATTTCTTGTGTGAAGCAATCAATGTCTCAAAGAAATTCCACCATTCTCAATTGGTGGAGGGCAGTCAAGATCTTCAGATGAAGTCACATGAATATCTGTGATCATAGTGCTGAATAGATTAATGTTTGCAGAGGCGGTATGTGGATTGGTTAGAAGGGAGAGTTGGGATGCCTGTAGGTATGCTCAATGAAGAGCAAACAAAGGGGAGCTGATGTTTAAATAATTGTTGATGGGTAGGGAATAATGGGGAGTTGGTGAGATAGTGAGAGATGGTGTTGAGGTTGTCTGCAGTAGGAAAGTCATCAATGAGGCAGTTGGCATAGAGAGGAATGTCAACGGCTACAACACCTCATAGGTGAGGGATGTTGACAACAGTGGTGGGAGGGAGATATTCTGGTTCTAGGGATTTGGTACAGGTTCCCCATCCTGGGGTGGCAGCACAAGAAATATCATCAATGATTATAGTAGGACAAAGAGGGGAGGACTCATATTCTATTGTAGAAGGAGGAAGAGAAGAAATGGTGAAAATGGTGGGAGAGGAGGGGGTCTGGTTGAGTTTGATGGCCATGGTGGTTTAAGAGGAAGGATTCTGAGGGAAAAAGATGGAGGGGTGGAGTCTTTTATAATCATTGAGGGCGGACTTTGCATTTTTTAATTCCTGCTTTGGTACCCAAGAATCTTCTTTGGTGGAGTATCCTTTCCATCAGATCAGGAAGGAGTGGTGAGAAGGAGGTCCATGGTGGCATAGAACCTTCTTGATTTTGTATTCTTCTTCTCCTGAGATAAGGTCAGAAGGGGGAGCAGGGAAGTTTTCCCCATGGATGGAGTTTTTATAATAGGGTGATAAGAGGGAAGTGTGGAAGATGGGGTGAATCTTCCAAGTTTTCAGGAGGTGGAGTTGGTAAACGATAGGAGATAAGACTTTGGTGATAGTGAATGGTCCTTCTCATTTTGGGGTGAATTTTGGGGAGGTGAGAGATCATTTCAGATTTCATGCTTCAAGCCAGACTTTATCTCCCTTTTTGAATGGGGTAAAGGATCATTGGGTTCTGGCTGCCATCACTTGTCTGGCAAGTTCATGGAATGTGAGGGCTTCATTTTGTGCAGCAGAGAGAGATTTGAGGCAAGTTTCAACTGCTGGAAGGGGTGATTGAGCAATGATGGTGGGGAGAGCATGGGGTTCATATCCCATCATGAGGTAGAACAGGGATTGGTTGGTGATGGAATGAGGGCGGTGATTATGGGCAAATTCAGTGTGGGGAATCATTTCAGACCATGGGGTGGGGTTGTCTCCACAGAATATTTGGAGATATGTTTTGACTTCCTGGTTGACTTTTCAGTTTCACCGTTGGTTTGTGGGTGGTAGGTGGTGGAGAGGGATAGGTTGTATTTTGGGAGTTTTCCAAGTTCTCTGGTGAAGGAAGAGGCAAATTGGGGGCCATGGTCTGAGATGACTTTGTCAAAGAGTCTGAAGCGGAGGTATACTTTGTGGAAGAAGAGGGAGGCAATTCCTTCTGCTGTGACAGTTTTATTTGTAGGACAAAGAATGACCCCCTTAGTAAGGCCATGGTCGACCACAACCAGAAGAGAATTGAAGGAAGAGGAAAGGGGCAGATCGGTGATGAGATTGCACAAGATCTGTTGGAAAGGGTAAGAGCAGGAGGAGGGGATGGGAGAGAGAGGAGGGACTGTTGGATGTGTATTCGCCTTATTCTGCTGGCCAGTGGCACAACCCTCAACATACTTCTGCACATAGGAAGCAAGGCCAGGCCACCAGAATTCAGAGGCAATGAGTTGGCAGGTTTTAAGGTAACCAGGATGACCAGCCAACTCATGATCATGACAGTGTTGGAGAATAGAACAACAAAGTGAGTCATCGGCAGGGACATAGACATGACCTTGGTAGGTGAGAACACCTTCAGAAACTTGCCAATTGGAGAGGCAAGAGCAGAAAGTAGAGGGGATGGAGTTGTCCATGGACTGGAGGGCTTGGAGAACAAGGGGGTCACCATCGGAGGAGGATTTGATGTGGTTAGAGAGGGTGATGTCAATAACGTTGACAAAAGAGAAGGAGGGAGTATGACTACGTTGTCATTGTCAATGTTGGTGGAGGGAATTTGGTCTGGATGGCAGGATAGGGCATCTGGACCAGAAAGAAGGGACCCAGGAACATGAATCATCTTCAGATCAAAATCGGAAAGGTCAAGAAGCCAGCAGGCTTGTCATTGATTAAGGTTCTGGGGTTGGCAGAAATAGGTGAGGTTCTTATGATCTGTGAAGACTTTCATTGGGAAGGGGGATCCATGAAGGTAGTGTCGCCAAGTTTTAAGAGCACAGATGATGTCATATCCCGTAAATCTGAGTCAACTCTGACCCCATCTGACCAATTCTGGTATGTTCTCGTGCGAGACATATCTCCAGAGTTCTGGACATCCGTATATAGTAACTCTTGTTATGTTTCTCCTTTTGTACTAGTTTCCACTTCGTACATACCTCCAATCCTGTGTTCGCTTAGGAGCACAGCTCCAGCTTCCTTACATCCAACTCCATACTCCTTACCAATACTCTTAGTGATACTTAGTAATATGTATGACTCTCTGCCTCCGTATATAAACCTCCGTACGATCTCTGAGCTTGTAATTGACTTAAATATGATCCCCAACTCCCTTTCTCCTCCCGTCCTTCTCCACACTACTCCGTTCCGAAATCCTAGGCATGAACCCAACCTTGGCACACCACATAAGGTGAAGCCAGAGCCTTTCTGCACAAAACTCCAGAATTCCGGAGTTATCCCTTGGACACCCATCACAGTTTTAACAGATGATTGCTAAAAGTTTCCAGTCATAGATGTCATAATTCCATTCAGCAGGAGAGAAAGATTGTGAAAGATAGGAACAAGGGTGCCATTCTCCATTCGAATTGGTTTGGAGGAGGATACTTCCAGTTGCATGTTTGGAGGCATTGGTGGTGATAGTGAAGGGAGCAGAGAGGTTTGGGAGGTGTAAGATGGGTTTAGAGAGGAAGAGATCCTTGAGTCCCTTGAAAGCAGATTCGCAGGAGGATGACCAATGCCAAGGGAGGTTTTTCTTGGTTAGGTCAATAAGAGGTCTAGTGATGTTGGAGTAGTTAGGGATAAATTGTCGATAGAAATTAGCGAATCCAAGGAAGGATCAAACATCCTTGACTTTTGTGGGGGTGGGCCAGCTAGTGATGCCATCAAGTTTCACTGGGTCCATAGCGAGTTGGCCTGGTTTGACAATCATGCCAAGATAGTTGACTTCAGTTGCTGCAAAGGTGCATTTCTCAAGTTTGAGGTGAAGGTCAAGTTCTGTTACTCATTGTTTGGTTCATTTGGTGTGAGTGGTGTCATCAGGGGAAAAGATGAGGAGGTCGTCCATATAGATGACTAACCACCCTTCTGCAATCATATCACAGAAAGAGTCATTCATGAAACATTGAAAGGTGGTGGGGGAGTTGGTGAGACCAAAGAACATGACAGTTGGTTCAAAAAGTCCTTTGTGGGTGATGAAGGCTGCCTTCCACTGATGACCATCCTTAATTCATACATTGTTATCCCCCCATTGGACGTCAAACTTGGTGAATGTTTTTGCATTTCATAGTTTATCAACAAGGTCAGAGATGAGAGGGAGTGGGTATGCATCTCTGATGGTGTGTTCATTGAGGTATTTGTAATCCTGACAAGGGCGAAGTCCTCCATCCTTTTTCTTAACAAAGAAGAAGGGGAGGGTTGAGGAGAGTTGGAGGGGTGGTGTTACGCTTTGTCTGGGTAGGAATGAACGTAGACTTGAAGAGGTGTCAAGGAGTCAAAGATTCGAGGGGCAGTTCAGAGAATAGACTCTGGAACGGAGGTTCAAGTAGCAACGGCTACTGAGGTTCAAAGAGTCAAGCGTACACTCAAAGTAGTACGGAGACTTATCAGAGGTCCAGGGAACGATGATCAGGTATATTCGAGGTCAAGGTAAGTAGACCAAGGTTAGAGGGAATACATCGCTGATATCGACGTTTATATGGAAGAGCCAAGACGAGATGAAGTAAGCTTATAGAACATGATAGAAGGGTAAGGAAGGTATTAGTAATACATGGAAGTTGAAGGGAAAAGGTAGTCGAATGATGAAGAAGGGCGAGTCGTGCGGGGCTCAAACGGCAAGACTCTGCAGTTAGAAGAAGTCTGAATGGTTAGCATAGTCGAGAAAGTAAATAACTAGAGGCAAATTGTAACATTACCCCCTTAGTACAATTCAAGTCAACGATGCAGAAAAATAGTAAAGAAATTATAAGTCACAGTAGCTACCTGTGGGGGAGCCAGTGATGTTACCCCAAGCAACATCATCATAGACATCGTCATGGTCCTCCAGGTTGTCAGGTGGGGGGCAATGAGTTGGTGTTGTAATTAGCAAACGTTGTGTGGCTCTGCTAGCTTACTAATCAAGTACTTAGTCATTTTCCTGCTCGTCTTTAGCTACCTCAGTGTCAACCATATTGTTCACTGAGGTATGCCATACATTTATCTACCTTTACACTTAGCTGACCACCCTGTAGCTTACTGCTTGCTACAGGTTATGAGCCCTGCT
>JBBPRU010000346.1:0-10840 GCA_038093245.1 Boletus holoroseus
AGCACCTTGGCCTTGTTCGATCTTCGTGCGTGCTTCCAAGAAAAACATGATATCCCTAAGTTGATCTTGTAGTTCAGATATCTTCACGTCGTGCTCCTGCTTTTGCTTTTCAGAGAGTTCCGCCCTCTCCTTCATCTTTCCCAAATTCTTGAGCAGACCCTCGCTGACCGCCCTTTCTTCTTTGAGCTCTTTCTCAAATTTCCGAGCGAGCTCGGCAGCTTTATCTGCCCTTTTCTCCACCTTCTGCTTTTCCCGATGCATGGAATCCAGTCTCTCTTCTTCTTCGTGGCGGCGCAGCTGTTCCTGTGTCACCGCTCCGGCC
Source organism: Boletus holoroseus (assembly GCA_038093245.1). Lineage (NCBI taxonomy): Eukaryota > Fungi > Basidiomycota > Agaricomycetes > Boletales > Boletaceae > Boletus > Boletus holoroseus. The sequence goes on from JBBPRU010000346.1 coordinate 323, forward strand.
CTGCCCTCTTCTACTTCGCGGCCAAGTTTCTGTACTGCGCTCCGCAGCTCGTCGACCTGGGCCTTTAAGTGTGTGATCTGTTCCTCGTAGAAAGACCTCTGGGAATCGAGTTGAGACGTGAGCAAATATGAGTATTCAATGCCAATAGCTTCTATTTTTTCTGCGCTAAGAGCATCGGCATGACTTGGTCCCGGTGCATCATCGTCCCTGAAGTTCGTACCCATGGAAGACGAGGCAGAGGGAAGCTCAACCAACTTTCCATCTGCCTTGTTTTGGATCAGTCGGTGGACATACCCATCACCGGCATAGTCCCAAACACGCTGCGTCTCCAATTCAAGGGCATAGAGATGTGTCGTATTTTCATAGTGTGCGTGGGCATGTGCGCGACCGTAGCGACCGCAGCCAATGTTTCCGCATATGAGACATATCCAAAGATTTGTCGTAGATGGGCAATTGGCACAGGTTGAGATGGATGGCGTGGATGCATTCGCAAATGGAATAGTACGTGAACGCGATGTGGTGGGATGGGAAGACAGCAACGTCTGAGAGTACCGACAGACTGGACACCTGTGACCTGGTTGTAGATTATTTGAGGAATGTGTCAAGAATAGTGGACGAACCGGCTATCTCCCCACTTGCTAAGGCACATGCAGTGAAATGTGTGAGAGCAAGGAACGGTAATGAGACCCGTCACTGCAGCATCCATTCTTTCGAGGCACACTGGACAGGTTGGAAGTTCGTATGTGAGGGACTGTGGAGAACCCAAACGAGATATCGCCGCGGACACAGAGTCGTCTGTATCGATCTCCACGGATAAAACGCGTACAACATGGCATGTCTCGGGCTGGGAACAGGTTTGAGATGGCTCCCAACGAACGCATTGGCAATGTACTCACATCCATCGAATTAAATGGCTTCCCATTATAAGCTTCTACAAATTCCGTCGCTTCTTCCGACCGTCGAAACCTGATGAGAGCCATCGAACGATTGGGCATAGAGTCCCTACAAGGAATATTCTGAGAAGTTACTATAAGCCGGAAGCGACACCACGGGAAAACCACTGACCGAACCAGCCGAAGATGAGCCATTCCTTCTGCGGCCGGTGCCACAAATGCAAGAAAATCAGAGGGAGTCATCCATGCTGGAACAGCGAGAACGCCCAAGGTGACTCCATCATCAAGGTTCGCTTCTCTTGCCGAAGCTGGGGGCAGGGACGCCAGCTTGTCGGCGTCCGGCCGTCTATCACTGTCGCGGTAGACATGCACAACCCCTTCTGGCAAGTTGGTGGAGCCAGACTTTGTACGGGTGTGTGGAACGAAAGTTGCCGTAGCAGGCCCTGTCCGAGTCATCAAAACATCCTGAATTTCGTCAGGGTCATTGCTGATGACGCGTACCTTTGACACTGTCGTTCCTTTTACCAGCGTAGACAGACATGTTCTCGAAATCAATCCAGTCCAACCGTATGGGGCCAAATCTATAGTCTTTGTGGGCGGGATTGAAGATCGCGTTCCTTCTCGAGGTTGGCTTCGCAGACTGCGATGGAAGATGCTCAAATACAGATTTCGGTAAGAAAGTATGGACAACGGGGGGATGTGACTGGGATATCTCTGTCTTTCTCTGCACGGCGATTCGTACGTGATAGCCGCGCATTATGTTGCGGAGTGGTGTGGCATCCAGTGTTGAGCGCTGAGTCGGCAGTTAATGACTCACTAGGGGCTAACAGCCTATCGTGGAAACATTCATCTTGAATTTTGACCCAGACAATGACGGACAGCGATGCACTCTCTGTCAATACAGACTTTTGCAGATTTTGTGACGCATTTATCATCGGGAAGGGCAAGGGTGGTATCACCACGGCGACTGACACGGCGTTGTTGGATAGTATCGCCAATGATCTTGCCCGGGACGAAGGCCTCAGGTATGCACTCGCCATACACACGGTCAAGCCGCTGATTTAGGGATAGGATACAAATGGGCACCAATAACCCACCAATATGGCCTAGCCTCTACCAGGCATGGGATACACTGGCTGGACAAGTTGCGTTTGACGAGGACGACGCGCCAACTCGATTTTTCGTCACGAGCTTCGCGAGGTTCACCAGGAATCTTGTCGCAGCCGTACCAAGCAACCAGCAGAATGCATTGTGAGCTCAGATAACCGTTTACCACGGCAGTAAGACCGATTTAAAGTTCTAAGTGCGAGCGAGCCTTCTCTGCGGCGTATCCTGTATGCTTATAGTTCCTGGTCAGCAGCACAGGATCCACGCTGTGAGCGAACCTTCTTCGTAGAAGTGCAATATCTAATTCGTTTATATCTCGTACAGCACATGTGGCCACGCGTATGTTGATCCAGGCACTTTCAAACTTGATAACTTCGAACGATGGCCTCATGACTTGTCTATGGGAGACTTACCTGAATCTGCCTGAGGAACAGGTCGTGTTCATGTGAGTGCCATGCTGGGTGGGGTCGCTGTCCAAGTTTCTCCCCTAATTATCTGAAGTCGACTGTTGGGTTCCCCCGATATTCGAACAATTTTATCGCTCCTTGTACTTTTGGTCAATTGCGTCCACGAGAGCAACCACCGGCGGTACGCGATTTTGATGTTCTCCTTGCCTCTAATCTTACCATGCTTTTCAAAAAAAAGGGGATTGCTTGCTGGAACGCAAGTTGGTGCTAGGATATGCATTGCACTCCTGGATCGTATGGTAACCCTATATGATGCAGAAGACTCTAGTGACGAGGGGAAAGCATTCGACTATGGGTGAACCCAGGACTCCGATCACCCTGGACTACATATTGAGCGACTTTCCTAGGTATCGTCTGTTCGCGCACTTGTTCGACGGCGGTTTTTCGCCGCAGCTGTATGCGAACTTGGCAGTGTACGTTTTCCCCTGTCATCTCGAATCATTGTTGATCCGTGATACTGGAAGTGCGGATGAAATAATTGCACCCCACCAAACCATACTGCTCAAGTTATTAGACTCGTATCTCCATTCCTCACATTCGTCGGCGGCACTCGTGGGGATGTGCCCTATGCTAACAGTATGCTTTTTCGAACTTTGCACGTTTTCCTCCCAGGCAGTCAGAAAATCGATTGGAACAGGGTCTGCGGCTGGTCTCAATGGCGATCTACCGAGTCGCGGTGGCTTTGATCTCCTTTTACCGGGGGCGTGCGAGGCACTCGTGCTAGTAATCCAGTGCCTTGTCAGCGCCATGCTTGAGTTCGAGGAAAATCGCATCGGAAAAAACCCAAAGGATGACTTATCGCCGCTCATTCGAGGTGCGGTTTCGCTACATGGTCAGGATATAGCAGTATGCGCCATAGGTAAGTCCCCTATCAAACCCCGCATGGCTGTGTGGCTGGACTGAAATATTACAACAGAATTGCTGCGCCTTCTGGATATTTTCCTCCCGCGGATTAATTTTGGGAAACCGGTCCCATCTTCCGAGCCAGCCCAAAGTATTTCTGGAGCCACAGATCCAACGGGGTTCTCATATGTAAAACGGGATCTCGTGCGTCTCTTGGGCATTTTGTGCCACAAAGACAGAAAGATACAGGATTCTATTCGCAATTGTGAGGGTATCACTGTGATCATGAACATGTGTGTCGTGGATGAACGCAATCCCCGTGCGTCACCCAATTTGCCGTTCGGATCGCCCTTCTGGAATAACACAATGGTCAGATCTGCGTGAGCATGCTATATTCACACTTCGCAATCTCCTTGAAGATAACAAAGAAAACCAAAATGTGGTGACCAGTATCCAACCTTCTGAAAGGTGGGGCCAAGACGGAATGTTACAGAGGTAACTGTGTTGGTGTATACAAATATTAATGGAACCTACGCGATGCGCAAATGAAAAAAAAGCACGACCAATTGCTCTACTCGTCTTCATCCTCTTCAAAGGTTAACGTTCTTTTCGTCTTTCGCGCACCCGATCCAGCTTTGCGCACCCTATGCTCTTCGTCCTCCTCCTCACTTTCCACATCCATATCATGACTATCATCGCCACCCAAGGAGTCGTGGTCCTTCCGTTTCCGTTCTTCCTCCTGTTGTTGATTAATTTTTGCGTCCAGGCGATCCAGAGGATCCTCCTCCTCTTCTTCACGGCGACGGCGCTTTTTCCCCGAACCTTCCCCAAACCCTCCGTCGTCATCCGACTCGTCGGCGACAACAAAGTCATCTTCCTGATACTCCCCACCCTTGCGTGCCTCTGCCTTCCGTTTGGCACCACGCCCTTCATCTTCATCTTCAGAGCCCTCATACTCAGGCTCTTCATCGTCCGTCCAAACATCGTGACCCGAACGTTTCCTTTGGTTAGAACTCCGTTTTCTGCGGGCTCCAAATCCTGCATCATCCGTTTTCTTTTTGGATTTCCTAGCGGAAAGCCTTAGTAACTCCAGTTTTTCTCGTTCAGGGTCCATAGTGGGTTCAGGGGCCATGCGCAATCGTGCAACTTTGCTATGTTTTTGGCCGACTGCACGGACTAGCATGCGATGCGTTTCGGACTGCATACCAGTCGGCCGCAAGGTCATGTAACCGGTGATGACGGCTTCTGCCTGAAGGACCTCCGACCTCTTGTGCTGTGCAACAAGATACGTCAAGCCTTGAGATTTCAAACCGGATGACTGCGATGCAGAGAGATTGCTCTGAGAAGCTGATTGTGAACCCCCGATCGACTGGCGAACAACCCCGCCAGAGGTATCGATAGTCTGGTTGATGTCGAAGAGCTCTTTGCCTAGCCGGAGACTCGTGGAACCATCGGACCAACGAATGATTCGACTGTTTGATTGGCGTCTCTGCGACCCACATAAAAAAGGTGTTAATGTGAGTAAGCAATCACTTACATCCTGTCCAAATTCGTCCTTGATCCACCTCCATCGCACGGTATTTTCCACCTTCAGCTTTATGGACATGCTTTTCTCGCGAATGCTCTCGTTTGGGCGGGAGTCTTCCTCGTCATGTTCAGGACCCACATAGGTGTCAGGGTGAAATGGCTTTGAGTCCACTTTAACGAAATTAGGTATGCGAATTACCCAGTGCTAGTACAGCTGTGAGTGTCATGCCATGTAAAGGACGGTCGTATTTTACATCACCGTCAGAGGTCCTTGGGATTGGAATATTTGGTATGGAAACGTTGGCTTCCTGGATCTCTTGCACCACAGGGGCTGGTTCGTCGTTTTCCGTATACTCCAGTGCCTGTCGACGATCTTTTTCCGCTTGCGAGAGTTCATCGGAATCGTACCCTGACTCCGCGGGTGTGGCGGCCAGGCTTCTGTATACGTGTGGTATGAGCACAAGGGATTGTATTATGAGGCAACATGAAAGCGCACGTTTCAGATTTGACCTGTTTAAACTCGTCCACTTCTGCTTCTTGTCCGAAAAGGTCGTCCATTGCCATGTCCCCACCATCCCGGTGTATCACAGCCTGTCCCGGGATGGAGTTTGGTTCCTCTTTGATCCTTGGCTCATTGACTGGGGTTTCCATGTCGACATCTTGTTCGTGAGTACGAGAAGACAGTGCAGAGGTGTAGCTGTGGTTGTAGCGCACGGGTTCTTCAAGCGCCCCTGCCAGTGAGGACATAATTGGCCGACTAGAAGAGACCAACACAGTGTCCAACACCCAAATTTGGCATCAAGTACAAATTGCCAGCCACTACACCAACTTGTCGTAAGTACATACTCCACGTGGATTTAGTACAATTTTACTCTTCCGAGTCCTTGCAAGTCTCCGAGGCGGCCTCTCTCCTTCAAATTCTCAAAGCTAACGTAGTACAGTTACGCTGGTTTGGCCAGTGCTATGCGCCGGGTTCTGAACACCGGTTGCTGGCGACGTGGCTGTCCCTTCCAGAATGTCAATTTAGAACATCCGCCCAGGCCAAGTCTTCCGGATAAACGACATGGATTAAAATGTCTCAAACCTCGGAATCGTGATACTAGTTGGCGTGTGGCACATGTCAAGGTTTGCCGTAATCTGGACCTCACAGGCCGGGTCCTTCGAGTTGTATCATTAGCTCTTTGCGGGCGCTCAGCTCACGCGTTCCAGCCGCCTCGTCACAGCAATATGCTGTGGATCATGCATCAGTTTCTGCACCAGCGGTTGGGCATATAAACTGTGCCCTACTGAATTGATCGTTGGTCATCAACCATCATGCATGAGGATTCGGGCCACTGGCAAGAGTCATACCCTAGCCTTTATGACTCGATGGGTAATACTGATTGTTATCTGGAATCTGGCGACGTCGGGTACGATCTACATTATTCTCTTGCCGCAGATTTCGCAAACATGGTTGATTTCGTTCGCCCCTCTGTGAGTATAATCTTCATTCTAGACCTAGCGATCGCTGAGCCGTGTAGATGCCAATCGACTTTCTTCCTGTGCCTCCTTTCAGTGACACGTCCTATGTCCAAAACGTCCCTTATCTTCCTCCCGAAAACACGTCAACCAGCCAACGGCAGCAACTTAACCAGCAACTTCGTGTCGATACCCAACTGAGTTCCTACCAAATCAACGATCCAGAGAGCTCCACAGCGTCAAGCACCTCTTTCAAAGTATTACAAACACCATACTTGCAATCATACCCCAGTTTTCAACCAACCATCCATACTTCCCCGCCCCAGTCAGCTTCCGCAGAAAGTGGAATGTTGATACGGGTATGTGTGTGAGATATTTAGGACGACCCATTTTGATTTTTTCTGATCTATAGGATTTTGAGAAGTTGTCACCTTTCCCAGTGTCGCCCTTGTCACATTACTCGCCAGGCTTTGAAGGGGACATGTCCGACGCTCCTACCTCTCCCCTTCCCATAGAATCGGTAATTATTTTGGTTTGATGCTAGGGACAAAATTAATTTCGGCGTTAGCATGTTGTGACACAGGTGCCGATGCCCCACATCCTTGAGTGGAAGAGTGTAATCGAGCAATGTGGGACGAACGATTTTGTCCCTCAGACGGTTTACCAACCGTATACCGAAGCCGATAGGAAACGGTACATTCGAGACGTAGAATTACAAGAGACTATTTTCTTCCACACGGATGGTTCATCCGAATTGGGCATATCCCTCGATGATGCCCTGAAACAAAGACTTAGGCACCTAAAAGACAAGAACGATCGCATGTTTATCAATTGTGGACCTTCTGTGTCAATCCGCATCCAGGCATGTATTATGGCACTTTCCCAGCTCACTGATTAACACGTTTCTCCAGTGGCCGGGTTACGCACCATGGTCAAAACAGATTCCGACAATGGACTTCAAGACTCCCAAGGGTCATATCACTAGAGCCAAGCTTGCGAAAAACATTGCCACTTGTATTCGGCGTTTTGCAGAAGTGGGTAAAATCCAATGATTCTAAATCTGGTTTTTGTTGACGTTAGTTCCAGGCTATGCAAAACAAGCCTATGGAGGCGGAGTCCAACACAAGGTGGAAAGTCGGAAAACGACATATCAAGGTAGAGGACCTTATCTTGGTATCCCTCCACCACGTATCGAAAGGGAGTTGGCAACCTCAACTTCGTCTTCGCAGTCCGTTTGCCACATTTTCTTGTCACTGGGACGAATCTTTTACATCAGTTCCTGTCCCGTGATCATCATTCTGTGGAACAGTTGTTTGGAATCTCGTCGGAAATTTCTTGATAATTACTCGTAGTAATGCGTGGATCGGACTCTGTTGGTGTCTCTGATTTTAGTGGGAATAAACAAGCTAGCGCACTTCAGAAGTAAGGATTGCGTCGTGATTATGGGCTACAAAAATCGAGAAATATTATTCCTACTCGCAAGTCCCTTCAGTTGAAACCTACCACGGGGGTCCTTGTGGGAAACACTTTCGCCTCCGACGGAGAACTACTACTTTGGCAGGTGCAACAGACCGAGGGGCATTTTGCACCACACAGCACCACTCCTGAGCGTCAGAATATGCTCGACGTTACGATAATATTATTCTCAAAGAATCCCAAGACCCTGAACCTCGAGGATAACCGTCCTCCGGGGTCAGTGGCGTGCTCCTCAAATCCCTCAAGCTTGGCATGCGTGCCTGCCCAAGTTGGTGCCACCATCATACTAGGACATCTGTTTGCCAGTGAGAATCAGCAAGGACGGGGAGGACCGCCCGGGATTCCATAGTACATACGTGCGAAAACCGAGAGCGAACCTAGTAGACTGGCAGCAAAACGAGTGGAGCGGGATTTGACCAATACACTTGCAAACTTGAAGTACTGGCGAGTCATGCGTAATCATCTGAGTGAGAATAATATGCCACTTGCTCACTCAGCTATGCTTGTCCAACATCCAATCACTGAGCTATGAGCATATAGAACACAATACTATGAAGTTGAACAAGCCCGTTAACCTGCCATCTGAGCTCAAATTGGTGAAACCCAGCGCCACAAGCTCTGATTTTTTTTTTCCATTTTCCGACAATGTCGGGGCACAGCACTGCACGCGGCCACCGCCGAGTCCAACTCGGCCATGGATGGGGTTAACTGGTCTACCCTCGGAAAGTCCATGCCAACACCTGGTTAAGTTAGTAATACTATTGAGTTTATTGGATGTTAAATACCTAGATATATCCCACCAGGGGTTGGTAAGTGAACATGATGGCACGCACGCCAAGAAATGCAGACGCGCTAGGTTTGCACCCAACCCCGGTCCCAGCATCGGTGCGGGGATTGCGCCGCCTAAATTTGAAAGCAGATCATAATTTGCGATCCGGGTGGGTACTCGAGCGGTTACTATGTGGTTCCCTTTGGAGGTAGGCTCGAGGGCCTTCAGAATACGCCTAGATCTACTCGTACACATGCTCCTGAACATGAATAATGCCAAGCTGTGGTCAGATTACGACTATCGGAACGGCATAACTCGGGTCAGCTGGTTGACAGCAGTTGCGAGTAGCTGTGGTACCAGGTAGTAGCTCACATCGAATAGAACCTTTGCTGTAGAATGACCATGAATGTTAAGATATCGACCGTTGTACCAACGCAATATAACCACGATGGGTATTAACCGGATTCGCAAGTTTGATCAAAGATCGAATTAGGAATGTCGGAGCGGGTACATGTCCGTGCATTCGGGATGGAAAGTGTTTCCCGGTTTCTTAGTCATGGTCCCTGCTCTACGACTTGAATTGAAGATGAGTAGCAGAGACTCGTATATAATCCAAGGGCCGCCGGTTTGTGATTCCTCTGACTCCCCCCTTCCTCCGCTAGATTCCTTCCTATGCGTGATAACTCATCAGACACCGTGCACCGACCAGTCTTCAATAGCGTTCAACGCCTGTTAGGTCCCCGTGATGCCGAGCTCTTGCCTGGGGCAACCGCGTCAGCACAATGTTTCCAGGTAATTCCCATGAGATTCCTTTCAACTTGAATCAGCGCTGATGCATGCATCACAGAATTCGCACACCTCCAGCAACCGCTCCTATAGGACGGATCCCCGACTGGTCCATGATCCATCAGACTCTCGGACTAGTACTGGGGCAGTTCTTGATAGCAGGCGCATCCAGCATGTTACTGCCCAATGGCCGGCATCGGCTATGGGCCAATTTCCCTTTCGTGAATTTTCTGCACTAAATGAACTTGCGGTTTCGTGCTGGGGTGGGACGTATATGGACGGCCTCGTCACGGAACACCACCCTACCTTCATGGGGCCAAACATGCCCCAGATCGAACTGCTCCAGCCTGAGGTTAGCCGCGACAAAATCTATCCTGTGGACGACTCACCTCAATGCTTCTCTAGTCCTTGCGTGATCGATCGAGAGTTACCTCGTGCTCAAGATACAGCCCAATTTCGCGAGGGCTCAAGGCACCTCTGAAAGGCACCTCAGAACCTCCGCCACAAGTGAGACTATTCATCTTATCCAAAAGGCCAGATCATCCACAACGTTGTAGGCGAGTAATCAAAGCCACTCTGAGGAGTGTTACACCCTGTGGAAGAGAATCCCCGTCGACGCTGTCGTCGTCAATGGGTCTAAAAAATTCGTGCCGCAAACACTGTACAAGCCATTTACTGAGACAGACAAGGAGCGATACCTTGAGCAAGTTTCGCTCTCACCGCCGATCATTTTCGTCACGGAAGGGCCGCTCGAGTGGGGCATTTCATTCGAGGATGTCCGCAGCGGAAGGACGCATCGTCTCGTGGATAGAAACGATCCCGTCTTGCAGGATTGTGGTCCATCAGTGTCCATCAGGATAAATGCGAGTGGGGAACTGTCCTGTGTCAAACGTGACTGACGACCATCGTCCACTAGTGGCCCGGGTATTCCCCATTCAAATGTCAGATCTCTTCGCGAAATTGGCGTAAGATCAAGGGTCCAATCACGAAACAAAAGCTCGCACAAACCTTGGCAAAGATTACTGGTCAATTCATTGAGGTATATTAATCACGCCAGATATGCAACCAAGGATTAACTGGGTTTACTAGAAAATGTCGAACAGACCGTTAGAAATCGATGCTGAGAGGTGTTGGAAAGTGGGGGCCCAGCATATCAAGGTGGAAGATCTGATTCTAGTCAGCCTTCACCACG
>JBBPRU010000347.1:0-10789 GCA_038093245.1 Boletus holoroseus
GTCATCATTTTGAAATGGCTGCCATTTCATCAGATTCTATTCAAATCTCTGAACCCCTGCAGTATTAGAATGCCATGAGTAAGTACTTTATTTCATACACTCATAGTATTGGGCTAGGTTTAGGGATTACTGGGGATTATTGCATTTAGTGAAAAACATGCAAACATCCGGACAGTTTTTTGAGCCACTGTATATTTAAAGATAACATATGGTGTTCCCACAGACTACCTTCCTCAGTTGTTTCAGACCATGGACCACAATTTGTTTCAGAGTTTACTACTGAACTCTGCAAACTCCTTGGTATCTCCCAGAAAATCTCTACAGCATATCATCCCCAGACTGACAGCCAGACTGAACATGTCAACAGAGATTTAGAACAATATCTTCAAGCCTATGTAGCCAAAAGGCAAGAAGACTGGGCAGATTGGATAAAATGGCTCAGTTCCATCACAACAACTCACTCACAACTGCTACTGGCACAACCCCTTTCACTGTTACCTGTAATTACATCCCCAGGATGGGATTCAAAGGGAAATTTAATGGATTTGCAGAAGAAGTTGGTCATTCTCACAAGGAAATAAAGCAGGTCTTAGAGGAAACAAAAGAATGGATGAAGTGTACTGCTGATTCCAAGTGATCAGAAGCCCTGGAGTATTCCAATGGCCAGCAAGTCTGATTATCCACTGAAAAACTCAAACTTCCTTATATGGAAAAGAAGCTTCCAAAAATGGATCAGACCATATACCATTCTCTCAGTCCTTCCTAATGCCGTCAAACTGTTAAGAATGAGATCTCCAGGTTGAACTCCAAATCTCTGGAGTTTTGTTAAAACCAAGACAGATCTCCAAGGGATAACTCTGGAACTCCAGAGTTTCGTGTGGAAAGGCTTTGGCTTCACCTTATGTGGCACCAAGCTTGGGTTCGTGCCTAGTATTTCAGAATGGAGTAAGATGGAGAAGGATGGGAGGAGAAGATTGTGTTTAGATCATATTTAGGTCAATTACAAGCTAAAGTACAGAGATTGTACAGAGGTTTATATACGGAGGGTGGAGAGTTGTATTACTAAGTATTGGTAAGGAGGAATGGAGTTGGAAGTATAGTAGCTGGAGCTGTGCTCCTAAGCGAACACAGGATTCAGAAGTATCTACGTAGCGGAACTAATACTAAAGGAGAAACAGAAGAACAATAGATACTAAATATGGATGTATGTACGGATGTCCAGAACTCCGGAGATGCGTCTCACATGATAATATGCCAGAGTTGGTCAGATCATCTCAGAGTGAGACCGGAGTAATGGAATAGGGACTTAGGATTTATGGGATATGACAAGTTTACTACGAGGGGATTAGGACTTTGGCTTCACCATATATGGTGCGCCCTTGTCAGAGTCCATCCTGGATTTCAGATTACAGAGTAGAAGTGTGAAGATGTTAAGTCCAAAGACTTAAGTTGAGTAGTATGAATGAAGGAGAACCTTCAAGGTTCAAGTCAGAGGGTTGGAGTGAGGAGAATAATCTAAGTCAATATTCAAACTGGAGAAATACATGAGTGCGGAGGGGGTTTATTATGGAGGGTGGAGAAATGTATTACTAAGTATTGGTAAGGAGAAATGGAGTCAGGAGTCAGGTAACTGGAGCTGTGCTCATAAGTGAGCACAGATACGGGGTTCTCTATGAAGCAGAGACTAATACTAAAGGAGAAGTACATATAAAAGAGAGAATAAGATATACTATATATGGAACTCCAGAACTCTGGAGATGCATCTCATATGAGAATGTACTGGAGTTCGCTCTAAAGAGCTCAGAGTATGTTCAGACTGGACTTGTGAAATATGAGATGTGACAGTATCCCCCTCTTAGACCTAAACCCCTGAAGGCCTTAGTGAGGGACGATGTGGGAGTTTCCTGTAGGAGACCAGAAATGGGTGCAGGTGTATAAAATCCTAAAACTCAGTTGATTCCTTCTTTCACTCACGAAACAACCATGTCTGATAATCTCAACCTGAAGGCTTGGTCCAATGTGCATCTTGCAGAGAACAAGAATGATGACAAGGAGTTGAGTGTCACCAAGTTCAGTGAGCGATGGAGAAGGGCGAAGGCACAGAAGGAGGAAGCAGAGCAGAAGGCATGTGAGGAGGCTGAGAAGAAGGTGGTGGAGGAACACACGAAGGTGAAGCACAAGGCTGAGGAGACAGCCAAAAAACACGTGAGCCAACCATTTTCTCTGGAGTGTCAGAACTGACAGAGTCAGGCTGAGGTCAAGGCACAGCAAAGTGTGGTGAAAGTGAAGGGGAAAGACATTCCAGAGTGCACGAGGTGTGCGGATCGCAGATTGGAGTGTGCACATGGGGGGGGCAAGTCGAAGTTGTGCACAGAGTGCATTGAGGCAAAGGTGAGGTGTGTGAGGCTGGGGCAGGAGGTGGCAGAGCTGTGAAAGTGGAAGAAGGGGCCAGAGGCCTCTGCAGAAGGGAGGAAGAAAAAGTGATGCCATATAAGCATGGAGTCGAGCGAGGAGGAGGAGGAAGAGGAGGGGTTATCACTGCTGGGGGCAGGCAGCGACATTTCGGAGGTGATGAGGGTTCTGTCAGAGATGGTGATGGAGATGTGGAAGGAGAGAGTGAAAAGGAGAGCACAAGCATCAGTGATGCTGGGCGCATTGGAGGACGTGAGGGAGGCACTGGATGTGATGTATGTTGCATCGGAGTCATCAGAAGAGGAGGATGAGGTGGACACAGAGGTGGAAGGGGAAATAGCGGAGGACATGTTGGAGTTGAGGAAAGAGGTGAGCAAGCCTCATGAAGAAAATGAAATAGAAATCTTGTAATAGTTTTCTTTTTTCCTTCGAATTCAACTTTATCAATTCCCTGCAATAGGTCTGGGTTTATTCAGATACTTTGTGTGAAAGTCTTGTAACAAGTCTGAAGCATGCCTGAGCTCCGTGGCTAGTAACTAAGACATCTCATCATCAGTTCCCTCATAACTTAACCATCTAACCAGGTAGAGTAACTGGCAGTGGCAACATCAACAATCAATCTTGGAGTCAAGAATCTCGGAGATCTCAAACTCTGGTTCACCATCGACTTTGACTGGAGGTAATGGAGGCTGGACTCTGTTGGGGATATGTTGGGGACAGAAGGTTCTAATTGAGAAACGTGGAAGATGGGGTGTATAGATTTCATAGAGTCCAGAAATCAGAGTGTGAAGGAATGGGATCTGGCCTGAGCAATAATAGTATAAGGCCCTAAATTCTTCTCAGAGAGTTTCTTAGAGGGCTGTGTGGAGCAGAAATACTTGGCTTTCATGAATACCTGATCTCCAACTTTGAAGTCTGGTGCAGGCATGTGTTTGGCATCCACAGGTCCTTGGTATTGCTTTGGGCATGGTCCATTTCCTCTCAGAGGAATTCATGGAGGGAGTTGAGGTCTACGGAGTATTCTCATGCTCAAGCGGAAGTGAGATCATGTTTGGGGTGAACTGTGATGTTGGGGTGGTACCCTTTGTTAGTGAAGAATGGAGGAGCATTGTTGTAAGAGAACTCTGTGAAGGGCAGGAGTTTGGAACAATTGTCCTGCTGGTAGTTGCAATGAATCTGAAGGTATTGTTCGAGCGTTTGGTTCATTCATTCTGTCTGACCATCACCTTCCAGGTGATATCCAGAGGTGAAGTGGATGTGGATGTCTAGGGCTTTACCAAGTGAGCAGAAGAAGTGAGATACAAATTCTGAGCCTCAATTGGAGGTGATGTGGGAGGGAACTCCGTGCTTTGAAAGGTAGAAAGAGTTGGGCAAGCTCCAGAGATGTAATCATGTCGTGTGTTGGGATGAAGATACACTGTTTGGACAAATGATCTACTGCTACAAGTATGGCAGTATATCCAGAGGACATGGGGAGTTGTTCGATGAAGTCCATGGAGATGGAGTTTCACAGCTTCTCAGAGATGGGGAGTTGTTTCAGGAGACTGTATGGCTTATGTCTGTGAACTTTTGCATAAGTGCAGGAGGTGCAGGACAAAACATATTCTTTGATGAATGTCCTTATGCCTGGCCATGTATGTATATTCTCAGTGAATGAGTTCGAGTGTCTGATTCTGTCTGAAATGTCTGGAGAGGGGATGGTTGTGTTTGTAATGGAGAACACAGAGATGGAGGTTGTCAGAGTCTGGCATGTAGATATGACCATCAAGACATAGGAAACCATCGGAGTCTACTGACCAATGGGAATCAGAGGGTTCTGGGGAGGACAGATGAATGGAAGCCAATGGGTTGGAGGGAAGTGCAGAGAGGATGTTGTTGTGGAGTTGTTCAACATCAAACAAGGAACCAGCTTGGAGTACTGGAGCAGCAAGATAGGTTGCTCAGAGGGACGCAGCGAGCTGTTCCTGTGTAAATACAGGTCAGAAATTATGAGGGTTGATGCGAGCATAGTCCTTATCCCACTCTTTGGAATAGACGTCCCAGCATCTAGTGAGGGCATCAGGCTTTGCTCTGAGGTATCCAGGGCGGAAATGGACAATCATATTGAACTGGGAGAGGAACTCCAACCAATGGGCCTGATGCTGGGTCAGGAGTTTGGTAGTAGCGAAATACTCCAAGTTCTTATGATCTGTGACAACATCAACTGGGGTCACAGAGCCTTTAAGGTAGTATTGCCAAGTCTGGAAGGACTCATGAATGGTGAGCAACACCTTGTCGTGCATGTCATAGTTGAGCTCTGGAGCAGACAAAGTCCATGTGTAGTAGGTGACAGGTTGAATTTCCTGATCTAGGCATCCAATGGAGAGGATGCCAGCAATGGCATAGTTGGAGGTGTCAGTTTCCATGATCAGAGGTGTGTCCAGAATCCAGTGGGTGAGGATCAGAGCAGACATGAAAGCATCCTTGAGTTTCTGGAAAGTGGAGTGACAGGCATTGTTGAAGTTCCATGGGGTACCCTTGCAAGTGAGGCAGGTCAGCGGAATGACGATATTGGAGTAAGTGCTTATGAAATGCCTGTAAAAATTTGTGAAGCCTAGAAAGGACTGAACATCCTTAACCTTACATGGTTCCAGCCATTCCTGTATAGTCTTCACCTTCTCCAGAGACAAGGTAAGTCCGGAAGGGGAGATATCTGAGGTACTTGGTGGAAGTGGTATGGAATTTGCATTTGTCAGGCTTTGCATATAGACCGTGTTTTCAGAGACGCTGGAGGACTTCCCAGACATGTTCCTTGTGGAAAGCCATATCGGAGGAGTAATCAGAATGTCATCAAGATAGATGATCACACACACATCCAACAAGTCTGTGAAGATAGTATTGACAAATCGCTGGAATGCTGCAGGGGCATTGGTAAGTCCAAATGGCATGACAAGCCACTCATATGAGCCATAGCATGTCTGGAAAGATGTTTTCCATTCATCTCCCTTGGTGATGTGGACTAGGTGATATGCATGCCAGAGGTTGATTTTGGAGTAGACTTTGGCATGGCTTGGAGTGTCTAGGAGGTCAGAGATACAGGGAAGTGGATAGCAATCTTTCTTTGTGACTTTCTTGAGTCCTCAGAAGTTGACACAAAGGCGGAGTGAACCGTCCTTCTTGCAGACAAAGAGGACCAGAGCGGTGTGAACAGAGGAGGAAGGGTGGATAAAGCCCATAGCGAGGTGCTCATCGAGGAAAGCACACAAGGAATCAAGCTTGGAGGGGGAGAGTGAATAATTAGCTCCTAGTGGAGGGGAAGCACCTTCTTCCAGTTTGATCTTCAGATTGTGTTTGCGGTGAGGAGCAAGTGAAACAACCACAAGCACCCATATCAAGAGGGTCTCTAGGTCGTACACATTGAAGCATCAGAAGGAATGAATGAATGAACAGGGTCCTATCAAGTGTCACACCACAGTAAAGGGTGCTAGCTCAGATCGGCACCCTTAGGAAGAAAAGAGAGTGGGGTGAGCTATGTTCCAAGCATTCCAGTACAGGGAGCCTGTCATAATGCTTGAGGGAAAGCACCAAGAGAACTAAACTGGAGTTCTCTGGCTGTCTATTGCAGGCTTATATACTAGTACACTGTTTGTACATATTTACATATAGAAGCCCATGGAGATTAAATACATAAGGTGTCCATGAGGCACATCAAATGGAAGAGAAGAATAAATGTGTGTACACCATGAGGTGTGGCAGAATGGAAGAGAAGCTCAGCACAGCATGGAAATGAAAGAAGGCTGTGATGGCATAAGGCAGATCATAGATCTGGTGAGAAAATATAGTAAAGGGTGTCCATATGCACCAAGTGTCCATTATATTGTGAGACCATGCTATCAGATATGATAAGCACATGAACAGATAAGATAAGATAAGATGAAGAAATATAGCATTGTAACAGCAAGCATATCAGCCCTGCTCTTGCTGAACACATCAGCGAAGTCATGGTAATCTGGAGGGACCACAGAGAGGTCGATTTCTTCTGGAGCAGTGGAAACAGAGTGGAGTTCACTTCCCAGGGAATGGAGTTGCAGGCTGAATTGTATGGGGAGGTGATGGCACCTTTATCCTTTGAATCCTTGGGGCTGGAGTTCATGGAAGGATGAGCAGAGGGAGAGGACGTAGGATTAGATGATTTCTTTTGAGACTTGGGGGCAGAGAATCGGGTTGGTTTCACCTGGCAATTGATCTCAGACTTGTGCTCCCAGTAGCGCACATCAATTGCCTGAGTGAGGTGACAGAGGTCGGAGAGGGTTGGGGGTTTCCTGACATGAGAGATTTCATCTTTGATACAATCCAGCAGACTATTGTAGAAATGGTGCCAGAGGGCACCTTCTCTGTAGTTACGGACTTGTGAAGTGATCCAATTAAACTCAACTACATACTTGTTGATGTGCTAACTGTTCTTCATGGACAGATAGTTCAGCTGGTGCTCTGCATCTCTGATGGGGTCGTGCAGACCAAAATTGGCCTGGAGTTCAAGAATGAACTCTTTATAGTGGTCCATCCATAGAGGACAGTGATTAGGATTGTCTGCAAGGAGGAGGTCTGGTTTCAACCATTCCAACGCCATGCCTTTAAGGTAGGGCTGCATGAAGGTGACTTTGGCACAGTCTGTCCGGAAGGCCTTAGGGCGATCCTGGAAGTTCAATTTGCATTGCACCAGGAAAACCTGGAGTTTTTGGGGATCAGTCCTGTTGAACTGGTTGGGTTCTCAGACTTTGGTGCAGGGGGTAGAGTTGGAGGAGGTGGGATGCTGAGTAGAGTGGGCAAGGCCTTGGATAGCACTTGCTAATTGAGCGAGGGTATCTTGTGGGATGTGCTCTTCTTTGTTGTCATTGGAATCAGGGAAGAGGTCATCCTCAGGATCATCATTCAGGTCATCATCAGAGGGATCACCTCCAGGACCTTCCTGATGTCCTGGGTTGTTTGGGGGAGTATGGAGGGAATGCTCTCTTGAGCAAATTCCTATCTGAGTAGAAGTATCATCATCTAGGACTTCAATGCATGCACCTGGAGTTGGGGATTGCAGAAGAGGGCACGGAGCAGAGGCGGAGTTGATGGGGGTGTGATGAGCAGAAAAGCTTCAGAAATGGTCTACAAGTTCTGGGCCTCATCGACTGCTTCCAAAGACATTGAGAGGGTTGTAATGGGGGGAAGGGGCACAGTTTGTGCCTAAGGCACGAGTCTGTGATCTAGTACATGTAGCCATGGTTAGGGACTCTCAACAAGTGTGAGTTTGAATATACATACTGTTAAGAATGAGATCTCCAGGTTGAACTTCAGATCTCCAGAGTTTACTATGAGAAGATTGGGACTTTGGCTTCACCGTCTGTGGTGCGCCCTTGTCAGAGTCCATCCTGGATTTCAGATTATAGAGTAGAAGCATGAAGACGTTAAGTCCAAAGACTTAAGTTGAGTAGTATGAATGGAGGAGAACCTTCAAGGTTCAAGTTGGAGGGTTGGAGTGAGGAGAATAATCTAAGTTGATATTCTGGAGAAATACATGAGTACGGAGGGGGTTTATATACGGAGGGTGGAGAAATGTATTACTAAGTATTGGTAAGGAGAAATGGAGTCAGGAGTAAGGTAACCAGAGCTGTGCTCGTAAGTGAGCACAGATATGGGGTTCTCTACAAAGCAGAGACTAATACTAAAGGAGAAGTATAAAAGAGAGAACAAGATATACTATATACAGAACTCCAGAACTCTGGAGATGCATCTCATATGAGAACGTACTGGAGTTCGCTCTAAAGAGCTCGGAGTACGTTTGGACTGGACTTGTGAAATATGGGATGTGACACAAACTCAAAATACCCAGTACTATCTGAATTCATCCCATAGTCAATATCCCACATGTTAAACCCTATCATGAAACCCTTCCTGGACAAAAGATAGTATGCCCCGACACTATTGAGGTAGATGAAGAAGGAGTAGAAGAGTTTGAAGTTGAGAAAATCAGATTAAAAATAAGAAAATCCAATACTTGGTGCATTGGTGAGGGTACAATGAAACCGATTATATTGTACATGGGAACCTTTAGATCATTTGAAGAATTCCCAGGATGTCATTGATGACTTCCATCATTCTAATCCCTCCACACCTTGTAAACTCCATGGATTTACTCTTGCAACTTTCCAAACTTTGTTCAAACCATATGAAAACTTCACCGAAACACAGTCCATGCTGACTTGCCTGGAATACGAGTCCTAAAGAGGGAGTAGTGTTATGATATATATGTATGTAATATTTTCAAACTTTTTCAACTTAGAACTTTTCCTTTCATTATCACGTGACTAGTACACATGACCATGGGAAGTGCATGTGATCAGGTTTAGAACCTATAACATCATACCTCATGTTTTACACACCTTATTAATCTCCATCTCTTCTTCTCTCATAATACATCATACTTTACCCTTATTTAGATTCTCTCTCTCATGCACTACTTGGTCTATGTGCATCCTGTATTAGTATAAATACTGAGGACTTGGGACCACCCAACCTCAGTCAAATCCACTTGTCATACTGTGTCCAACACTGTGATTAAGGTCAATGTCCCATCCCATCTCTACTCTTTTATCTTTATGGTGCAAAGGTCCTGAGTGGTCATGTTAGCTCTTTGCTTTCACAACACAATCAGACCAAGATGATACATATGTGATGGTGTTAGTTGGGCCCAGCATACCTTGCTTTCACATTCTGTGGCAGACCCTGCTTAAGGTTCCATTGCATTGTGGTCACCTCTGCTGCCTCCACTTCATCATCCTTATCATCACTCATCTGCAAATCACATAATCACTGTACATAACTGTACACCCCTGTCCAGTGATTACAGCACTACAGGAAGGTCCCCCCTTGTCCATTGCTGTAACAGTGCTGTACTGATTGCCTCCGCTGTGATGGCACTGTCCCATACCCTGTGCTGTAACAGTACTGTAACTATTGCCTCCGCTGTGACGGTACTGTCCTGTAGTACCCCCACTGTACAGCATTGCATAGAACTGACTTTGGCCAGCATACCATATGGTACTGTACACATCTGATGTTCGCCAGCATACTGTACAGCACTGCATAGATCCGTATAGTACTGGATCTCACCATGGTCACACAATCCAATGCAATATAAATGATGGTATTAGGCCAGGACTCATAGTACACAAACTAGGATATAGTAATCAATCCAAAATGACTGCCCATTCCCGCGAGTTGACCTGGGCGGTGTCACTGGTAGTATACCCAGTCCTTTGGACAATATCAATACACTGTAATACAGGGAAGAAAGGAATACCCACATGCCAGTTGTCACCCATTTCTGGAGCATGTTGTTGAGTTTCAGACCGTGATATGCGTCGGCCGCAACTTGGTTTAGAAGTCGGCACACATTGTTGTAATAGCCTTCGACTTGTTCCGCATTGAGAGTCACACGCTTGTCAAATCTGTGATTTGCAAAGATTTCAAGGACAAATCAAAGCTAGGAAACAAATCAGCCCAAATAGTATAATAAATTGTTATGTGAACATACCATCGCAGTGATGAGGAGTAGTGCTTTGTTGGGAACACATGCTTGGAAATCCACAAATTGATGAAGTGCCTTGTCACTCAAACTGTAAAAGTAAGCAAGACAAACCCTCTTGAGGGCGGGATGTGCAAAGTTGCTCATTTTCCCCTGTAAGTTGAGGGTTAATATTGGGGCAGCTGTCAAAACCACACTTACTAGGCTGTCTGGGGCACCGCGTAAATACTGAGCGTTTTCAAGAAGCTGTGCTGCTTTTTTCTTAACGAATTTGATCTGTTCAGTTTCACTGTGAAGGTGTTCAGGCGGATATAAACGGTAATCCTCTGCAATGCCACGAACCGCACACTTCTTGAGTTCACTACAAAAGTTCTGGGTGTCCGAGTAAAGCTGCAAGGCCACAACTGTTAACTCAACTCTCACCAAAGAAGAAACTTACAATAATAGCCATTTCTCTTCTGTACTGTGGGTAAAATCCTACGATGATGATATCAGTAGACATTCAGACAAATGATGGGTGGAACACCAACCAGACTCAAGTTCCAGCTCCTCTTCCTCATATCTGATCACCAACTCCACTATAATCTCCATACAGATACCATTGATGGCCATTTCTCGAGGGGGGAATGGATCTTCAGTTGCAAGATGGAGTCGGAGCTTTGCCTTCCCTTCGTCCAAAAGTCTGCCCCACAGAGGGCCAAAAAAGGCCATAGTGACAGGATGGACGACAATCTCTGCCTTGGATGTCTTCAAATACTTACTCCCTTGGCAGGTTGGAGTGCAATGCTCGTCTTGGTTGACAAGGGTTGAGGCTTGCGAGGCGTC
>JBBPRU010000348.1:0-10782 GCA_038093245.1 Boletus holoroseus
GGAAAGACACACACAAACAGCTATGTGATAGAAATGAGGCTATGAGTGATTGGCATGATATTAATATTGCATGCATATGCCAGTCTAGGTCTATATCCAGGATATCAAGTAATTTGTCCCTGCGCTCTTTGTGTCTGTAACCTCCGACAGAGTCTAAGAAGGCGGATACTACGATATCGCCCCTAACCACAGGATTCATTGCCCTGACGAATGGAGGTGTAGAGGCCAGCATGTAACAGGATGGGAAGCAACCGACCATTCTGTGCCGAGGAAAGCGACACCAGGGGGTGTGTCCCGGAATACGTCTCTATCCTTGACGCGGATATCCGCATCTTTGACGAGGCGTTTTCCTGCGAGGATTTGCAGCAAGGTGGATTTTCCCGCTACGAAGACCCGAGTCCCTTAATGTTTACGGACTCTTGGAAGAAGTGCGTCGAAGAACACACCTCCATTTGCGCCGACTATGATCGTTCTGGACCCGGGTGGAAGCTGGAGGGAAATATTGGACAGAGAAGGTATGGCGATTGCGCCGTGATAGTAGGACAGGCCATGTACTGCGATCGCGGCGTTAGACATGAGTCGTGCACTGCGGGACTGTGGTGCTAGCTGCAGCGCTGAGCATTCACACGGATGGTCATATCCTCTATGTGAGCACGCCGGCGCTCTTCCGAAGCATCTCAGTAAGCTCTACTCGTACGTACGTGTAAGTCTTTATACAGTAATTATTCAGGGGAAAGATACGAATAACATGAAACACAAGCTGTGCGACTGTGGGAAATCTGATTCAGTGAGTATAGCGACAGTAGTGACACTTTTCCCTCGTCGTCGTGTGCACCGAGACTCTTCGTTTGACGACGACCTGACCTTTGACCACATCATTAACCATTTCCCTACTGAAAACACACCCTCCTTTGTTTCTTTCATTCCCTTTCCATGCACTTGGATCTATCACCAAGGCAGTGCGTCTCCTGCCCATCGAAGCCGCCTGCCTGTACCTGTTCTGCCGACGAGAGCTGCATTCAGATCAGCCAGTTTGTGGTATCAATTTATCCGTCTCTCAGATCTAACCATCACTTCAGGTCGTGTAACGCTTGTCCAACGTTCACTTGCCAACCCAATCCCTCCAACAGCGACAGCAGTGACGATGGGGGCATCAGTCCCGGTGCCCTTGGCGGCGCAGTAGCTGCAGTTCTACTTGTCTTGATAGGCGCACTGGTTGTCTTTTTCCTATATCGTCGCCGTCAACGTGCACGTCGGTCTCGTGATGGAACTATTGAAACCAAACCAGACGTCCCTGCTCCAGCTGAAGCAGTCCTTAATCGTCCCGATCCGATAGACAAAATCGAAAAACCTCAACAGCCCCCGACGACACCGACGAGTACCGTCCGGGTGTACCCTTCGGGAGATAGCGTCATTGACCTCGATCCTCGTTCTCAAAGTTCTCTTGTCCCCTCCGCTCGTCGTGCCTCTGGTAGGCCGACCCCAGACAATCCATTTGATGATGGACAGTCCATCCAGACAACTTCGACAACCACAAATGACACCAACGTCATCCCAATTGCCTTGGTGTCTCCCGGCTCGGTTCAGTCATCTTCACACTCACAATCTGCTTCCTTCCCATCCAATTCTCCAGCACGCCCGGCTCGTCCTATGGACCTCACACTGGACGGACCTCAGGGCTCGCTCGACCCCTTGAACGATCCCTCTCCGCATTACGCTCACTCTCAGCGCTCAGGTGTATCGAGGATGTCATGCGCATCGGGGGCTAGTTACTCCAGCGACTTCTTGAACGAAGCTCCCATGATTGTCACGCACACTCAGGGTGCTGTTAGGCAGGTTGTTGGAAAAGTCAGAGCAGAGGTCATTCAAACATCAGGCACTGCGACTCCGACTTCGCATCTTTCCACAGATAGTTTGAAGCCCTCTTCCGTCACATCACGTCCCTCCATCCGTTCCCCTCTTGCTGCGACTTCGTTTGGACCTGCAGACATTGTCAGTGAGGCTGATGAGGAACATGAACTGTCCCCTCGTAGTCCTCGTAGTGATCCTTTCGGGGACCATCACGCGCCGTCAAAGCAGCCTTCGATTCACTCCATTGATTTACCAGCCGGAACGGACTTAGATGAGCCTGCTCTGCCCGCACAACTAGTCGGTGATGGCAATGCCACGAGAATCAACACCGAGCTACTAGGTTCCGATCAAAAGCCGCCCCACAACACTTCCATGGCCAAATCGATCGAGCCTTCATCCACTCCTTCTGTTACACTGCAGGAGCAACAACAACGCGCCTTGGCTCACGCTCAAGCTCGCGCTCGTGCTCAGGGTCTCGACAAATCCAAACGAATGTCGGGAACATCCATGGTCTCTACGACATCTACCCGAGCAGACTCAATTCTTGAATCTTTCCCTTTTGTCCCACCATCCCCTATATCTTCGCGTCCTATTCGCTCTCCACCCCGTTCGCCACTAGGTCAGCAGTTCATCGCTGCTACTCAGTCGCAAGCTCCACCAGCTGTCGCGGGATCTGCCGCTTCTCACCCCATGTCGCCTGGAGCTGGAATCACAGCAGCCGAGGCTTCGTTGCCCCCGTTGGACCCTCCTCCAAGCCGCCGCATCCTGGGCATGTCAACTGGTTCTCAGTTATCTACAGCTTCGTCGGGGCTTGGAAATTTTCCTTTCCAAATAGACCACGGAGGAACGGAAACTACTCACCCCCTTTCGACCTCCCAGATGCGTCAGCGGGCCAGCTTGGATACTCTGGCACTCATGAGTGACTTGTCGTCTTATCCCCTTGGGTATGACCGGGACGAGCACGACAGCCTTCCTCCCCTTCCGAAGGGCTAATGTGCTCCCCTCCCTGAACTTGTTTTGCTCTAGTGACTGGGACAAACCACTCCGTTTGGCTGGTCTGACAAATGGGCGTTGTGTGTACTTTTACTTGTATGCGTTGTTCACTGACACTTTCTCGACCAGTATTTTACTGTCCAGACATGTCTCCGGCAACGTTACTATCATTTTTCACGTTTAACCTGTTAGTTTCAAACCTCCTTTTCCTGAATAGCTCTTCCCTTGGTGATGCTATTCCTTTCTTGTGTTTGGGTCTTGTGAAGTTGGCGGTTTTTTATTTATATATATCTTCACGGAAAATGAGACACTAGAGTATGTGATGGTCACGGTGTGACATAGTGTCAAGTTTATCAAGTTCGCGTAATAGTACACACATTGTCCCAATCCAACCTGTCAAGTACCCAGCCGTCTGTCGCTCACCGCAAGCAGCTTGCAATGGATAAAGAGATACACCAGCTTGTTGAGATGGTACGTTGCTGTGCTAGACACGTTGTGCGAAATCCTCGACTGCAATTCATTGCTAACCATTAGGGTGCAACGGTGCCACAAGCGCGGGCAGCCTTGCGTAAATACAAGGATGTCATGCAGGCAGCGGAACGCATTTTCGATGGCGAGTTTGCGTGCGTGACAGACGGCGACGACGACGTGTGCATGGTACCAGCTACTCCAACTGGTCCAATGAGCCCCTCACAGACCCCCTGTGCGTCAGTACGTACCCAGTGTTTGTGCTTCAATGTTCCCCATTGATGGATCTCAGACCCCAGAGCATGTGGATGGGGACGAAGATCTTGATATGCAAGATAACGAAGACGATGGTAGGTTCATGAAGACGTTGTTAGTATGCACGCTCATCAGCCATTCCTTAGTTGATGATTACATTGACTACGATTCCGATTACGAGGCAAAGCGAAATGCGGGGGAGGTTGACCCATATGCAGGCAAATATGAATTCTCTAATGTGTGATCTGGCAGTTAACCGCGCTGCAGGTATCTTCTTCTCCAAGGATCGTCGCGAGGAAGTCATCGAAGTGGAGGAAGAACCCGATTCTGCCATTTTGTCCGGATCCAAAGAACCGGTCAAGCTCATGATGCAGGGTGACTGGATGAAAGGCTGTCCCGAGGGCAATGAACAGTCGTTTCTTTTTGCTCTATATGACTTCTTGAGTAACAACAAATGCCCCTGTCCTCAGTCTTGTGGGTACAAGCTCGATCGAAAGAGAAGCGATTTCTTTCCACTTTTTGTAAGTTGTAGTGGTGCGATTCTCATGTTTGAAAGCTCACTGTACCCCACAGCCCGAGTTCTCGAGTTATATCGGGCATCTGCGTTGCATTGTGAAGCAATTGTGCCCTAATTGCAACGTCGAGTTTTGTTTTGCATGTGGCGAGACAATCAATTCCGGAAATGGCCGTCCAAATGCATCTATCGATGTTAGCTTGTTTCATTGCTCGAACCTGCAGGGGGTTATACTGGGCGTTGGTCTTGCAATGTTGGAAACGATGTTTGTGGAGCAGAGACGCCAAATAGGCGATGATCAGAGTCAAGGAGCTTCAAAAGCAAAGTCGAGCAAGAAACGCAAGATGAATCTTCATCTTCATTCGTCCCTTATCAATGGGGATGAAGATGAAGATGACACGTACTATATGTCCTTGCCGGTCGGGAAGAAAGCACGGGGTGGCACTGGATATGCGGGTGATGGCCGCGAAGATGTGAGTCGCACTCCTCAACAACACCGGTCGTGGAACTCAAGATTTCTAGACTTCTGGGCAGCTCGAGGCACAAGCTCAACAGCGCTTCAAAGATGAGAAGATTGGCTCACTCCTTTCCCATATACGTGTCTATCTTCCTTCGCTCCACAGGGACACCGGGGCTCTTACAAGTGATTATATGGTCCATCCTACCACCCTGGCGCATCTTCGGAGGCGCTTCAATTTCCTTTGCTCGACCCTCCTTCGAAATGATTCTCTGTCTGACATGTCTGATCGGTCCGTTCTGTACTTTGAATTGTTTGAGTGGCTCGAGGTGAGGAGTGTTCCCTGGAGGGTTCTGTGTTTAACATCCCCATATAGACTATCTCCAATCATGAAGCGCTGGCGAGCATGATGGCTATGCCTATCATGGTCGCTGGGTCGATCAAATTTGTCGCTCCGAGGAAAGTTGGCAAAGGCAAGTCAGTGATTCGAGAACGCACAATCATCTATGAAGGCAGCGCCGGACCTCGTGAGTTGCTTGAAGCTATCGTCATACAAGCACAAGCAGCCATCAAGGGCCTGGAGGGGATCAAGCCCACGGAACCCGAAGAGGAGGAGATGACAGAGGAACAGAAACGGATGACAACGGACAAGGGAAAAGGCAAAGAGAAAGAATCGTCTCCAGCGTTATCGGATGAGAATCAGAAGTTACTCGCATTCTGTCAACGAATTCTGATGACCGCGAACGCTATCGATCGTTCTCTGCGAGAGACAAAGGGTGATGCCTTCGTTGATAGGTTGCACGGATCCTTGCCCAAGATCACGAACTCTTCAGCATTCGATCTTACATTAATACAAGTTGGCAACACTGAAGAAGAGCGGCGGAAGGCGTATCTTGACTGGGCGACACAAGTACGATTTGAATATTGCGACCTCACTGTCCCCCCCACAGAGTCGATATCCAATGAAGATACAGTTCCGCATTACAAATTCTTCTTCAATAGCGAAGCACGAATGCTCGCGAACTCGGAGATTCCAAAGCGTTCACTTGCCATTGCAAAAGAGGTACCAGTCGAAATTTTTAGTCGTGACAGTTAACAACCTCCATCATTCCTAGCTTGCTGTGTTAACCACGAACCTTCCCGTTGCTTGGGATTCATCAATATATCTGAGAGTAGACGAGAACCGCGTAGATATCATCAAGGCACTAATCATCGGCCCGGAAGGAACACCGTGAGTTCCTGCACATTATCCCTTTTTGAGGTTTGTTCATAGCAACTGATATGCCTGTTAGGTACCAGGATGGGTGGTCTGTATTGATTTAGTCGGCCTCTTGCTACTCGGCTGAAACTTCTCAGTTTCTTGTTCGACATATTCCTCGGACCAAGCTATAATCAATCACCCCCTAGTGTTAAGTACATGACGGTAATGCCTAGTGTCGAGTGGCTCGATGCTGTCTGACGTTGTGTGTTTTCGCTCGAAGACAAATGGTGGAAAATATCGCTTCAACCCTAATCTGTATGCGGCAAGTACACCCCGACAGCGCATTGGCATCCATGTCCACACTAACTGACTCCTACTAGGATGGCAAAGTGTGCCTATCCCTTCTTGGCACTTGGTCCGGCCCTGGTTGGATATCAGGTCGATCAACATTACTGCAGGTGCGTTTGCTAACAAGGAGTCATGGGATTGGTAGACGGATTGCATTTCCAGGTTCTCATCTCTATCCAATCCATGATCTTGTGTGACGAACCCTACTTGAATGAGCCAGGATGGGCCAATGGTGGTGGGACACCGCAATCTAAAGCATGTAAGTCTGTCAACGATGGATTGAATTTTTGCTTACTCGTCGCAGACTCGGCAAATGTGCGACGCATGGTTGTTAGAACTGCAGTAAGAGTCTCGGTATTCTTGGTGGTCGTCATTCAATTTGCCACAGATGCTAGGGAACCTGAAGACTCCTCCCGAACCATTTGGTGACGTTATTCGTACTCACTACCGATTAAAGGCACAAGCTATCTCTTCTCAGCTGGACAAATGGCTCGCGCTGGATGACGGAAAACCGATTTCGGGCGACGCATTCAATGTCTCTGGGAGAAGTGATACCAGTTCGAGCTCTAGCACTTTTAAGAAGGACGTGGAGGAGATGCAGAGCCTTCTGAAGCAGCTCCAAGATGGCACCTTTGAGTAGGATATTGTGCGGCTTTACATACATACGTGATTTTAGCATACTACATCCAACCATGTGATTCCCGAAGATGGTGTGAACTCTGATTGAAAAGGTCCAAGCACATGTTAAAAGTTGACCAACGGCTGCGTCCATCTCACAGATATGAGCGACTCTGCACTCCATGCCCTGGCTGGCGCCGTTGGAGGGATGGTAGCAATGTCGGCAACCTAGCAAGTGTCACCACCTCTCAAGTTGTACCGTGTTCGTTAACTCGATCCTAATAGTCCACTGGTCGTCCTCTCAACTCGTGCAGCAGTTGATACCGAGCCCGACGACAAGGTGCTCGTAACGCACGATTCGTGCTCATCTACTGACACACGAGTCAGACGTTTTCACAGGTGATACGAGACATCGTCAAGCGCGAAGGTCTTCGCGCTCTATATAGCGGGCTCGGCTCTAGCCTAGTCGGGATTGCAGTCACGAACGGGTGAGCATAGCACCTGGTGTGTGTATCCCCCTACCATTTTCCTTTGCTCACGTTCCCATCGCTATTGAAGGGTCTACTATTACTTTTACGAGCGTTGGCGAGCGATTCTTTTGAATTCGCGGACGGGGAACAAGGCTCTTAGTACCACCGAGTCTATACTTGCCGGTCTCATAGCAGGCAAGCCAAATCGGTCCGCGTGCTACTGAAAGATCAATATTCAATGACCATTGATTGGCACAGGTTCTGCGACGACAATCATAAGCAATCCTATCTGGGTCGTACAGACGTCGCAAGCGGTCCACAGCGCAAACGACAAGTCCCCCGACAATACAGCAGCATCCAAACCTCAGAAGCTCAGCGTATTCGAAGCGATCGAAAAGATTGTGTCCAAGGATGGTCCTGCCGGTTTTTGGCGGGGCATCGGCCCTGCGCTCGTCTTGGTCATCAATCCGGTCATCCAGTATACCGTGTTTGAGCAGCTCAAGAACGCGCTGATCAAGAGCCGCATGGCGAGACTGCCGTCGACGAGTCAACGGGGCTCAGCTTTGGCGTTGTTGAACGATTGGGATTTCTTTCTTTTGGGCGCGTTTTCAAAGCTCGGTACGTAGCCAACGACGATCCACCGTTTGAGCTCCCATCGAAATTTGACGGTACTAGTTGCTACTGGGACGACTTATCCCTACATGTAAGAGTGCATCACGTTCTTAAAAACTGACGCATAGACGCTCCCCTTTTCTGAAGTGTTGTCAAGAGTCGATTGCAAGCGGGAAATACGCGCGCGAAACATTACAGATCTGCGCTTCATGGGCTTTTGACCATTTTCAAGGAGGAAGGGTTCCAGGGACTGTATGGCGGCGCAGGGAGTAAGCTCGTTCAAAGCGTGCTCACGGCCGCCATCCTCTTTGTAGCGCAGAAGAGAATATATGACTTTACCAACAAGGTAACGAGATGACACTGATAAACCCGTGATAACTGACGTTGGATCCATGCTTAGGCCGTCTCATCGCTGAAGAAGTCCAGGCTTAGATAGTAAGAGCAGTTTAGACCTATGATAGCGCAACATTGTACGATACGTCGTTTGAAAGAAAAAGTGTGGATGGTGTGTGGTTGTTTGCTCTCGATCTGTGAGGGTTGGTGTGATCTACGGCTAGTCCACTACCATGCCTTCACCACTCCGTCTCAACGCAGTCGCGTTCATCTCGCCCCAGAATCACCCCATCCTCGTACGCACCTTCCAAAAAGGACAAGAACTCAAGTATCACTACGTCGCCCACACGAGTCTGGACGTCATCGAAGAGCGCAGTCAGTCCCCCCTTTTCGTCTTGGTCCATTCAGCAAATCCAACGTTCCTTAGTCGGCGGCACGACCAAACCCACGGATGGTTACCTCGGACTGTTGTACGCGATGGACGACATCGCTGCGTACGGCTACGTCACGCCGTTGAAGGTCAAGATCGTGTTGGCCCTCCCGTTGACAGACGCCGTGGTACGAGACGCCGAGGTCATCATGGTTCGATCCTCTTTTCGTGCAGGGTTTGGCCTTAACAACCCACACGCTGACGATGATGACGATGATGGTGACGATGATGGTGATGTTGTGTAGATATTCAAGGCCTTGCACATGGCCCTTTATCAAGCCGTCTCGAACCCGTTTCTAAAACTCGATCTCGGTTCAGAACCCAACAGCGACCAACTCCCGTATCTCGTCGTCGGGAGTGCAAAGTGGAGCATGTTTCGAAAGAGGGTAGACGAGATAAGCAGGGCGTTGGGCAATCATACGTTGCCGTGAAATTATACATTTCCTTCCTTCCTTCTTTTCTTGTTGATAGCTCGACCGAGTCACTAGGACTGGTTCACGAGCTTTCGTCGTGGTCTAGCGGCTCCCCGAGCCAACTCCACTTTCCACGGCTTTCGCTCTGCACCCTGATTTCTAACGGGAATTGGAACCGAAATGGATCATGTCCCTCCAATGACTCAGACTCTTCGAGCTTTCCGGGTTTGAGACAGATACGGGGAGTACATCCTTGGTCGTATTTATCAAACTCGACATCAATTGGTTTCAGAACGAAATACTATATAGCCAGCGTGGCTTTATTGAGTAGATCTATAGCTTCATTTGCTTCTCTGGCCATGACCCTCACTATACTATCTTCGTCCACTGAGGCAATGTATCCCAGCGTGATCTTTGCTCGCCTAAGCAGCGCAGGCGGCAGTCTCTCCACCGTAGCGCCATCGTATATTGCGTTGGTGAGCTGGTAGAGGAGTGACGCCCAAAAATGCAGCGCAGCACGTCGTAAAGGTGGTAGTTTAGGGTCAATTGCTGTGGGTTTGGAGTCGAGCGCCTCCGTTCCCTCGCGTTCCTCGACTTTACGCGCTCTTCCATCGCCATCTTTTGGCGGTGATCGCAGAGTAGGAACCATTTCAACTTGAAGGAAGTCGATCGTACTCGCGGCCAAGTCATTGATATAACGAAGCACGGAAACTGTGCTGGTCCTTACGCACTGGGTGAGGAGTGATACGGCAGAGGTCCGGAGAACTGTTGGAGCGTGGCTGGTGCGGAAAACCGATATTAGTCGCGGAACAATAATGTCCACTGTCGATTGGATCGATCATCGGTCATGCTGCGGTCGACTCGTTTGGACGTACCATATATGCCGAGTGCATCCCCGCACCGCCTGATTACCTGTCCCAGAGCCTCGCCGACGCGGACTTTTGCATCCACTTCCTGCTTCGACAATGTCCCCACGGAAGAAGCGGAGAGATTGGATGTATACGTCTCGAGGAGATTCCGTAACACGTCTTTACCGAAAGTATCAACCATCGCAGAGAGACCTTGTACGGCATTGAGGAAGATATAAGAGTCGTCGTCTTGCACAGATTGCATGAAGATGGACATGATAGCAGGTACTAATGCCGCGTCTGTCGTAGACATGGGTGCACGAGGACGAGATGACACGAGTTGCCTCAATAGTAACAGGCCATGAGCTCGGACGGGCAAGATTGGGTCTTGAAGAAGCTTCAAAGCCTTTTGGTAAATCTCTTGAGGGCCTTCTTCTCGTTTCTGTGGTACTGACCAATATGTGGAACTGGACGCGAGTCGGGCAGTCATCACCATTCTAGCTTCCCGAGCTAATGCCCTGATCGAGTCCGATGCGTCATTGGAAAAAGGTTCAAGGAGTGAAAAAATCTCAGTGAGTACGGGGGCATTCCGTGCAGATAATTCGGGGTTAGCTGTAAACGTTGTCACTTTCAGTCCTAAAGATACCCTATACCTTTCCATACCTTCCAATATGGCTAGGAGCAAATTGATCGCTGTCCCGGTCATGTTTCCTTCAGCTTCATCGTTACCCAGTTCTCCTGGCTCGTCGTCGCTGTCGCTATCCCCAAAATGCTCTCCTTTATCTACAATCTTTAAATCTTTCAATCCAAGACCATGCAAGTGTTCAGCCTTGTGTGGGATCGAGGAAGTAGGATGCGCAGCCTGGGATCCGAGGGCATGCTTTACGAATGATAAAATGTGTTCGGGCTTGCGAAGGATGTTAGTGGGAGACGAATCGTTGGAGAGTTGAGTCTGCATCTGAACAATCATT
>JBBPRU010000349.1:0-10776 GCA_038093245.1 Boletus holoroseus
GATCAAGGTTAGAGTTACACAGAGCGGAACTCGAACCTTATATACTACTATACAGTAGTTTAGGGGAGGCTCCCCAAACCTATATACGGCAATGCTCTAAATAGTAATGTCAGGACAGAACGGAACGGAACAGGTAAATACAGAACAGTCACAGGAGAACTCGGGATGGGTGGAATAGGATCACAAGGGCTATGTAAGAGAATAGCCCGAGGGGGCAGTGTCTGTTGATAAATAAGTACAGCCCTTAGAGAAGGGATCAAACCGGAGATAGGTCGGGAGGAGTCGGGTATGATGAGGCTGAGAAGAGCTCAGCCTCCAAGAGCTGTGCCCATGCTGTGCTAGACAGGTTGGGCGTTGGGAAGAGAGAATCGAACATGGGGTATCCCACGTGGTCCTCTGTGAGCATGGGAGAGGGGATAGGGGAGGGGGAAAGAGTTAGGGTATCTCCCAGAATTGTAACACAATCATCCAACCCACTCCAAGTCTGAGTTCTAATTTATCTTTATGTCATCACTGAGCAGTCTGGCTAATTCTTGTGAGATCAAACGTGCCCTAGTTATAACTTCAGGGCCCAGAAGTGGCACAGGAGCAAGGAGAGTGGGAGATCCAACATAGGTCAAAAAGGAGAAAGACAGGTCACAGCATAGTCTCAAGCATTGGATGTCAATCAGTGACTATAATATACAGGACAGACCACAATTCCTATTGGTAAATCTACTAGTAGATAGGGTATAAGTCTAGCAGACAACCTGGGATAATGGTGAGGGTGGCAATCCAGTAGGCAACTTGGAACAATGTGAGCTACACTACTAGTGAATTATCAAATGGCAAGTGAAGTTAAAGTGTACACTCTTACTAATCTACCCCTTGTTGTGAAAGCAAAGCGTGATCACTACCACTCAGGACCTTTGCACCATAATGATAAAAGAATAGAGACAAGAAGAGGCATCAACCTTAATCACAGTGTTGGACACAGTATGACAAGTGGATTCGACTGAGGTTGGGTGGTCCCAAGTCCTCAGTATTTATACTAGTATATGATATGCACAGACCAAGCAGTGCATGAGAGAGAGAATCTAAATAAGGGTAAAGTATAATGTAGTGTGTGAAAAGAAGAGACAGAGATTAATAAGTTGTGTAAACCATGAGGCATGATGTCATAGGTTCTAGACCTGATCATGTGCAATTCCCACAGTCATGTGCACTAGTCACATGATGATGAAAGTGAAGATGCTAAGTTTGGAAAAGTTTGAAAATATTACATATCATAACACCCCTTGGGAGGGTTCAAGTGTTGTGTACTCTGTTACCACTTGGAACAATTTGTTGGCTAACAGTTCCAGATACCAGCATTCCTGAAAGCTGCTACTTCCTGAGGACTCCTGCCACCATGAAAAGGTATGAAACTTTATTTTTCTTTGTGTGTCTGCCAAACATTAACTAAGTTTATATACTACTTGCTTGCTCTTCGTCTGCCCCCACTATTATCCTGCAATCTGGTCCCCCCTCTAGGCAGTGAGGTCACTGTTGTCTATGTCCTTGCCATCTGTGTCCCCTCTCTACATCCCACACTACATATTACCACTGTCCCTTGTCATTCTACTTTGTTGTCTTACTTCAGTGTTGTTATGCTCTCCACTACCCCCATGACAGTGCATTGCCACCAATGCCTGAGTGCTCCCACAAGTGTTGTGTATGTGCTGTAGTGCCAATGTGGGTCATATTCAGTAAGTCTCTGTTGATCTTGTCACATTGTTTCCACTCTGATCTGAGATTCAGGGTTACTGTGTATGTTGGTGTCAAGTGTGCTGTTCAGTATACTATATGTGGATATTGCTACCTTGCCTGACCCCACATGTATTGTGTCTAGGTTTGTGTCATTGGGGGTTGTGCTGCTGCCTGTTGAGATATTACTGTGTAGTTGGTGGTCATGGTTGGAATGCTCATCTCTTATTGACTCTAGTATATTGAGTGGAAATGCAATGTTTTGTTTGTCTCACTGCACATTGTACTGCTGTTGCTGAACCAAAACTAATCATATGTTAGTATATTGTCTTTTCTATGTTTGAGCACTTACTTTTTCATGAGATGGTGCAGTTGGCATGATGAATGTGAGTTGATGGTCTGTCTGAAGGATTAATTCCATAGCTAATATGGAGATTGATGCTAGTCAGTGTGCAGATGTTGCATTGCTGCCCACACATGATATCTGCCAGTAGAGTGAGGCCAATGCCATCTTGATTGGCATCGCAATGTGATTGCTTGTTGCTGTTGGTTGTTGAAGGCAAGGCCTTCCATATATATGGTGGAATTAGGCTATATGGTTGATAGAGCATGGATAGGACAAATTTCACAGTCTCCTTGTCTTTCAGCCAAGCTAGGTTGTTGTTAAGCAAGTCTATGTCCAAAGATTGCATTAATATACCTTGTGCTTTGGAGCCCCCACTGTGAATCAATTGGAGTGTTGCATTGAAGTCAGGATGTGCATCTGATGATGCTATGCTATACATTTCTGCAAGGACCTTGGCTCAACATCACAAGCAAGTGCCTGAATATTCCATTTGAAGTGAGTGATACAAAGTCTATAAAACTGTTGGAGATGATCATATGGTTTGAGATCTTGCATCAGTCTTCAAGGCTCCTTGCAAGGCCATGAATTTTTCTTGCAAAGCTCAACACAAAACATGCTGAATTCTTAAGGTATTTAGTTTTTCTATGTAGATGCAACAGAAAAGATGTACCTAATGCTTGACCATGGTGTTCATCAGCAACAACTGCCTTGATATCAGTGCCATGAATGTGAAAAAAGTGCACAACTGGGCAATCTTGAAGATTCGATGAAACAAGATAAGGTATGCTTTGGCTGATTGCAACATTGTGAAAGCTTGTGCTGAGACAACCGCTTTTCTACATTAGTATAATGTCATCACACAGAATTGATACTTACATCTCATATGAACATTATCCCAGCATTCTATCTCGAATTCCTGCCAACCACATACCTGCTTGAATGATGCGTAAATGGACACTCTCCTCGACTGGAGGAGATACAAGGACATGTGAGTTGTCATGCAGATGACAAGCCAGAACTCATCTTCACTGGATATATCATGCCGTTCCATGCATTGTAGATACCACTGATCAGCTGGAAGGCTGCATTGTTCCTCCATGAGCAATTCCACATCTGTACATAATTAGTTAAGAATTTTGAGACAATATTTAGTATACCTTGAAATCCAGTACCATGAGGAAAGTGGCTGGTTCACAGTGTGTTAATGATGTGCTGGACATGGTCAAGATTACCCAGTGAGGGATGTAGATCGTGCAGAGATGGGTCATGGTCGTAGTGGTCCCAGGCAAGAGTCTGTCGCAGACCTTGCATATATGATAAATATCAGTTTTTTAAAAAGAAATAAAAAGAAATAAAAAACCTTGCATAAATCTGGAGTTGGGCACTGATTGCCAGGGGGTTGTATCAGCCAGCTTCCAATCAAGTTGAAGCAAAAGCAACTCAAAACACTTGGTGAATTAAGGTGGTGTCTTGATCAGGAGTGGAGGTGGGTGGGTGGGTGGATGACACAAAACAATGATGACTTTTGGGCAATTGGAGAGCTCATTTGGGACATACATAAATGTCATATGTTGTCTCACATTTGTACTCCCATTCAATGAGTGTTCCCTGAGATAATTTACCATCTGAATTACAATGCCAGCTTGCTAACAAACATATAATACAACTCAGAATGACATCTATGTGAGTGGAAGGTAACTCTGTGACATATGACAGACCAGCTTGTGCTCATTTGGAGATGCAGCAAACATACAAGGTGCCAACAGGCCAATTCCGAGTGTTCTTGCATGGTTCTCAATGTGAAGATATGTTTCCTTGTCATCATTAAGGAGTGCACATAAATATAATATCTATATTGAACTCTTGCAAATTGTGCAAGAGGAGGTGAGCATGTTCTGATAGTTTGAACACCTAGAAAATCAATGTTAACTGAAATGGAAAAGGGGGGGCAACAGAAACATATTGAATAAATGGTTGGTTGAAGTCATCATATTTCAGTAATAGGTGTCCATGGCATTTTTGAACCTTATGCTGGAGGTTGTTTGTGTCTGTGAGGTCAGCAAAATTTGTCGTGTCACTGACAACACTTTCTTGCTCAATTGTGTCACTCAAGTCAGGAAAGTCAGCTATGGACAAAAAGGCACAAACTTTATTAATAAGGGCACAAAAGAAACTGACTTTCTTGAGGAAGACTTCACAGTGAGCATCGTCCTGTGATGTGCTGGGGTGAGTACCCAATGTAGCCATATCCACAAGAGTGCATGATGACTCGTAAATGAGTGTGTCATGACTGATGGTGATTGGAAAGAGTAGTATCTAAGTCCTTTACCTGTAATATATGCATCAGCTTGACTCAAAGACGAATAAAAAAGAAAATATACATGATGTCCTCAGTTTGGTGCAAGTCACTGGTGCACTGGAACTACTCATAAGTAGATAGCATCTGACACCTTTTCATCCACCATGCCCATCCCCTAGTGAATACTGAAAGCTAAAATGCAGATTGTCAAAGTGATTAGGATTTGGGTGCACATTAAATACATATGTGCACAACAGTGAGTTGCAGCATTCCCCCAGTCTCAGGGTATTCAATGATAGCATTGAGTGGATGCTGAATAATGCAGTCAATGGTGGTTTCACGGTTGATTCTGTTGAGTCCCTGCTCAATTTTGAGGTCGGTGAATGTGCAGGAATGCAGTGGTTCATAATGCACACTAAGGACAGCTGGTGATGGTGGGAGGAAATTATTATGCAGAGGCTGGGGTGAAGAGGAGAATAGAGAGCACACTAGGGGTGTGCTGGTGCATGATGAACATGGCAAGAGCTGAGAGAGATTGTCAGGTGAGAGACCTGCAGCAACTACATAAAACTGCCTGTGTGGTGTGAAGCACTGTGAGTTGTGAGTCAGAGAAGTGGGTATTCATCCAATAGATAGGTCAAGGAGACACTCATCCTGGTTATGTACATATATACATCTTGAACTTCAGAATATTGGAGATATTAGAGGAGGGGTCATTCTGACGAGGTGGTGGGGGAACATGCTGCACACCTTCCTTTTTTGGTGTGCTTGGGAGCATTGCAGCACAGCCAATAGCATTTATTTACTACTACCACCTGCTGACACATTGAAATCAGCAACATGATGATTAGCCCATATTCTGCCACAAGACCACCCCAAATACATTTTTTTTCTATCCTTACAGACACACTGATATGAAATCAAGCATTGCCAAACAGTGATTGGAACTTGGA
Source organism: Boletus holoroseus (assembly GCA_038093245.1). Taxonomy (NCBI): domain Eukaryota; kingdom Fungi; phylum Basidiomycota; class Agaricomycetes; order Boletales; family Boletaceae; genus Boletus; species Boletus holoroseus. The sequence goes on from JBBPRU010000349.1 coordinate 5,324, forward strand.
CCCACACCCTCTTGGAGTTTGACTAGGCAGTATGAAGGCCATGAACACTTTTGAATGGGTTCTGGTCTGTGACACCTCCCTGAGACAATGTAATACTTCTTTTACAATATTCTTGTGCTCTTCTTTTGTTTTTCCTTTTGTGAATATCATACAGTCGTCAATGTAAATAACTAATACTACATACATGTCATTATAGATATTGTTCATTATCTGTTGAAATGTTGGGGGAGAGTTAGTCATTCCAAAATACATGACGGTGGGTTTGTAAGCTCTGATGGGAATTACAAATGCTCCTTTCCACTCATCGCCTTCCTTGATTCTCACATTGTTGTACCCCCATCACAGATCAAGGGCTGTAAACATGTTGGCACCTTTAAGCTGATCAATTAATATGGAAATTAAAGGAAGCAGATAAGCATTCTTGATTGTTCCATCATTAAGGTATTGATAGTCCATAACAAGACATTTCTTGCTGTCTTTCTTTGGAATAAAGAATACGGGTGCTGTTTGTGGAGATTTGGAAGGTCTAATATATCCTTTTTTAAGTTCTTTGTCAACAAAGACTCTCAGTTCTTCCATTTTACATCAGAAAGAGGAATTACTCTGCCCTTTTTGGGTACGAAGTCAGATTTCAAATCCATTGCATGATCCCAGAGTTTTTGTTCTGGCATCCTTTTGGATTCTTTTTCTGAGAAGACGTCAAGGAAGTCATGATAAGTCTCTGGGACTTTTTCTTTCAGACCTTCCTCTATCTCATGAATAGTGACCTGTCCACCTGCACCACAGGCATGAAGAGATGTGTAAGGACTGCTGCCCAATACTCTACAATATTCCATGCAACATGGGAAAGAGATACTCTTTTTAACCCAATTTACATCGAGATTATAGCAGTAAAGCCAATCATACCCAATAATTAATCGATGAGAGCTCAGTTTTGAGACGTAAGCATCAATGCTTTCATAGTGGCCCTCAATCTCAACAATAATATGCACCTTTTTGGTGACTGCCCCTATAGCTCCTTGAGAGCTATTGGCATTATGTACCACAATAGGATTAGGAATGTCCTTGGTGGGAATACCATGATTGATTACATATGTGAAGTTGATGAATGTGTGTGAAGCACCAGAATCGAGAAGTGCCTGAACACCAGTAGTGCGCCATTGACCACTTTCTCTTGTACTATAAAGCTGTGTCTCAAGAGAAAGTTCTCCTCCAAATGACAACATGCCTGTCCAGTATTCTGAATGCTAATTTTTTGGTTAGTAAGGGATTTATAAAAAGGGGAATTTTTCTTTTGTCGAACAAGGGAATCAAGCATACTATTTTCTAATTCTGGTGCCATGCTCATGTGAGTTGCCCTTTTTTCAGAATGCAAATATATTTTACGTAAGACAGAAGAAATATTGGTAATACATGAAGAAGCTGTGGATTCCGCTAGGTGCTTATCTTTATCTAAGTCCATTTCCATAGCACAAAGACAAAAAGTAGAAACTGAATGAGAAAGAGAAGTAGGTCCATGCTCATAAACACCCTTATTATCTACGAGCTTTGTCCTTTTAAAGATTCTGTGGCGCATTTCCTTGCCTCTGCTTCAAATTTGTCTCTAAAGTAGGCCTCGGCCTCTTCTGTCATCCAAGGGGTGCTCTGCTGCTCCCTAATTGCTGATGGGCCTTGTGGAGGTGATGGCAATGGCCTTCCAGAATAGTAATTGATGGCCACATTTGGCGGATAGCTGTAGCCAGGTTGGGCATATCCGTTGGTGTTCCAACCTTGTTGTTGGAACTGGCATTGTTGAGGCTGCACCAGCCTTTTATTCAGGTTCTGGTCACAGTTTGGCCAGATGTGCCCTTGCTTGTGACACCCATAGCAAGTACGAGTGTTGGGACAAGCTTCTTGCACTTGTTCCACACCAATCTCCATTGGAGCTCCTCTTTCAGGCTGGATTCTGGTGGGAGTAAACTGGGGGGGAGGTGCACCTTGTGGTGGTGTGTAAGTGGGGCATGGATAATATAAGTTTTGGCTGTAAGGCTGCGGGGAAGGATGAGCTGGGTACTTTTGTGAAGTTCCTCTTTTGACCATTATTTACTTGAAGGCTTGGCTGATCTTCCAAAAGGTATTTAGCAGAAGAATAGTGGTTCCTTCTGCAAGTGGCTTGTTCATCTTCATGTGTTGGTAAATGCAGAAGTCTACCATCTTTTTCAACAAGTCGATGTAATGACCATCATCAATTTGGGCTTCTTTGGCCAAGATTTCAAATTCCTGTAGGAACAAATCTACAGCTTTTCCTCCTTGACATAATCCTTGTAACTTCCTTAAAATTTCATGCACAAGCACATCTATTTGGAAGTAGTCTTTTATCTCTTGTTGGAGTCTTCACCAACTTGGCCATGCATTGTCTCCCATTTTGCCCACAGGCTTTCCTTCTGCATTGACAGCATCGGTGCTTTCTCCTTCATAATATCCTTCTAGGGTTATTTGGGTGAACCCTTCTGCCTTTCCTTCTAGCTGAGACATTACAGCTATAGTGTGAAGTTTATTGGACTTCCAGGTGTTTGCACCTACCCAGAGTCGGACATTGATCCACAAGAAGCAGAATTTACTGCAGTCTCCAACCCAGTTTCCTGAGTCCACAATCTTCTTTGTTACATTATCCTTGTTGGAGAGAGTCAGCTCTGCCAGCTGTGAAGTGAGGCTGTTACAATCCAACATGAATACAAACCAAACAACAACAACAAAGACAAAGGCGATAGACAATCACCTAGTTGCTGGTGTCGGAATGGCCTTTTCCTAGAAGACTTGAAGAGTCGGATCACTACCGATATTCAACAAGTGAAAAGGAATTTCAGCATAAGGAATACAATGTACTCTACTGGTACTTATACTATTGTATCCGGGTGCACGGACCATGCTATGTATGCTTACTTAATATATAAGAGATGAAAGTGGAATGATAATGGAGAAGCATGCATGAACAGCAGTGTGAACGAGAAACAGGGATGTGGGTGATGAGTGTGATATTACGAGGGGAGTGAAGGAAGCAGTGTCTATTAATGAAATGGGAAATGAAAGAGATCTGAGATTGGATTGGGTGTGACTTGAGGGAAGATCCAGGGATTCCCCATATATCGAGGGGGAGGTGAATAGAAGCAGTGCAGAATGACAGCATCCGGGCTTCGTGGGAATGTTGCAAGTGCAACGACAATGGCATGGGAATATTGCATAAGTGATAGGGGTATCATCCTTAGTATATTGTATACGCACAGTAGAGAGCGTTAGCAAATTATAGTGGTGCAATACACTAGGATTAGGATCCATATAGCGAGATGCCTTAGGATCTAACATAGCTGAACGCTACAGATACAAGTGTAGGACAGGTTTTGAGAGGGAAGGATTGCAAAGATCCTTTCAGAGGTCTTCCATCATTGTTCTAAACATCCTTACTACCTAGTATCTTCCAACCAGGTTCTGGGGATTCTTTTGGTAAGATGATGGAAGTGGTAGGGGGAGGATCAGAGGAAGTATCAGTATCAGGTTTTCAATGGGGAGCGAGGTATTCATAAAAGAACTGATCCCAGTAAAATGGTCTTTCAGGTTCTGGGAAATGTGCAGGTTTGTGGAGGTACCACTTTGGATGAAGTGTAATGTGAGAAAATTGGGGGCCCTCTTGGAATCCTCTTTGCCCAACCCTTCTGATAATATGGCACAAAAGCGATCTGTTAAAAATTCTTTTTCTAAGTCTCCTCTGCCTTTGGCACTGAGAGCTACCATAAAACATATTGGTACTACTTTGTTTTGTAAATTCTACCTCAGTGTTTGCATTACCGGATATCCAACAATATAGGCTGAGTGACCATGTGAAATGTGTGCCCCACCCTTTGCAAACTAGGCATGACCCTAGTGTGGACTATCAACCCCAAAGAGGGTGACTGAGAAAGCAGAGGTGTGCTGTCATTCACACACTTACACAAGTCTTGCTATGCCCTTGCATAACAGTGTGTTGCCATTATTCTGAGAACCACTCTGGATTTCATCATAAGTATTTATGTAACACTATCCTTGTGATACTATGTATCACCGCTAACAAACTTGACACAGTTGACTTGAATACAATTCATGCTATGACATTTGTGGACTCTACATATAGGAAGCTGCCAACTGTGCATTGTAAGTTTTTTATGTTTCTCTGCTGCCTCTTCACTGCTTCTTGCTCACTCTTTCCAGTTGGTGAGCCAGATATCCTAAAGATCGTTCAGTGTTGAAACGAGCAGGTTCAACATGACCTGAGCCTCTGTCATATCCCGTAAATCCTAAGTCCCTATTCCGATACTCCGGTCTCACTCTGAGATGATCTGACCAACTCCAGTGCATTCTTGTGTGAGACATATCTCCGGACTTCTGGACATCCATACATACATCTGTATTTAGTATCTATTGTTCTTCTGTTCTCCTTTAGTATTAGTTCCGCTATGTAGATACTTCCAAATCCTGTGTTTGCTTAGGAGCACAGCTCTGGCTACTATACTTCCGACTCCATTCCTCCTTACCAATACTTACTAATACAACTCTCCCCCCTCCATATATAAACCTCTGTACGATCTCTGTACTTTAGCTTGTAATCAACCTAAATACAATCTAAACACAATCTTCTCCTCCCATCCTTCTCTGTCTTACTCCATTCCGAAATATTAGGTGTGAACCCAAGCTTGGCGCACCACATAAGGTGAAGCCAAAAGCCTTTCCACATGAAACTCCAGAGTTCTGGAGTTATCCCTCAGAGATCCATATTGGTTTTAACAGACTGAGCAGGTACATTGGATTGGTGACTTGGACCCTGATCCTTGCCAGGCATTTTTGTCCCTAATGCATGAAGCGGGCCCAGTAGGGCTCAAGTCACTTTGTATGGTGAGTGAAATCACTGGCAAGTTAACACTTGATCTGAAGTGCTTGATTATGTGTGAGCTTACCACTCCAAGTCTGGACAACTTGCCAGTAAATATCATAAGAAGCTAGATGAACACACACTCTCAACTTGTGATGGGCCTCAGGCTGAGTGGACTGCAATTGTTGGTCTGTGATAAACATAATATTGGCAGATTCACAAAAATCTCATAAAATTTCAAATGACCCAGAGCATAGTGTTTTCACTTTTGAATCTCACTGAGACCACTAAGACTCTCACTCTACTGTGAACATGTTAGTATTTGAACCCAAGGTTATCATATCTATCATCCAAAATACTGCTCTATTGTGCAGCCAACTGAGAGGGAGAAGTTCCAGACACAGTGGTCCCAATCTGTGAGTTCACACATAGTTATCAATGGGCTCCAGTTATTGGCATTGATGTTCTGAAACTTGACTTGGAAAATAGGTTAATAGCTGGGTGGAGAAGTGGAGGAGCCTACCAGTGGCGAAGGCATGCAACCACCCACTTCTTATGAATTGCCCCTATTCTT
>JBBPRU010000350.1:0-10769 GCA_038093245.1 Boletus holoroseus
TAATACTACAGCTTTCAGGCTAAACCCTGTATAAGAGGTGTCGATTATTATGTATTTTAAGCAATGTGGTTGGCTTCATCATGGATGTATGTATTAGTTGTCCGACTGTTCTCCATCACTTTGGTATTTTCAATGTTGGCATCATTTTCATCATGAGCATCTGAAACATTTCGATCGGCTAATATACGAAAAACGGGTCGTAAGGTCTCGCGGCGCCATGAGGGTGGGCGGGTCGACCGACTTAGACCTCGAGGTCATGAGCAAGAACACGTGTATTCCGGGATTACCGTGAGAAACGAGTCACGTGTCGTGTAATTGTATGACGTAAGGCAACCATCATTATGATCAGTGTTTATTTGGCTGTTTCTCCGTATCTCGTCGGAATCTGCATGAGCACTCATGCTGAATGATCAACAAGAAGACGGTCACCAATCAGTTCGGCCGCGCCTCAAAGTCAGGATATGTTCACAGGAAGCGGAGCCAATTGCCGGTCATCCTGCTACCCCTGATTCTTTAAACAACACTTCGTCCGAACCTGCGGACAAAGAAAGGACTATTCATGCAAATACTTTCAACACCAGAAAAAAGACTACCGTGGCTACTCCTGCTAAATCAGTACCGGTTTGGCATCCCGCAAGCCTTCCGCCCACATTACAGTGGATACCTGCGAATTGGACTTGGTCGAAATGGAAACCAGTTCTTCGAAGCGCCTTGTCTGCTTGGATTTGTCTCTTGTTGTTTCTCATCCCAACGACGCTCAATGTGATGGGACAAGTGAGTGTTTTCCATTCTTGCTTCCCTTTCGCTTGATCTGAGGAACCTCCAGGCAGCTTTCCTGATCATCATTGGTAACCTATTAGAGAATCTGTCCCGGGCCATTTTCTGAACTGATTGACACATAGCGTCATTTCTCTCTCCTCCAAGTGACCCATTTGTTGCTGTGCTCCAGCGGGAGCTTGGAATCCTAACATTCACAGTATCTGGTTGGGCGTTAGTACTTTTACAACACTCAACGTGTGACTCGACAGCTAATTTTTTCTACAGTTGGTCCTGTCTGGGCATCAAGTTGGCGGACATTGCGCGTTCCAATAAGGACCCAACTGCGTCTCTCGCAAATATCATCGCTGGCCAGTACATCGAAGCAGCTGTAAGTAGGCTTGTAGATCGTCATCAACACCTCTGGTTTACACGTGGAAATCTAGCCCACTGTCATAATGGCTGTATTTCTCTTCATTGGAAGCTTCTTCTTCTTGTATATCAAATCGCGCATAAGTCCCGGGCCACTCACCTTCGCATGTCTCTTCGGATGTATATGTATTGGTCAGAGACAATAATTACGTTCGTTTAATACCAACTAACAAATGGCGGTCCAGACATCTCTCTGACCACAGCTGCTTTGTTTCCATATCCTTACTACTTGGTTCGTCAGCCAACTATATATCCGTACATGATTGACACAGTCTTAGATTGGACAAACTATTGTTCTTCCAATGACCTTCCATTCAGCCGTTGCTCTGATTCTATCCCTTGGATTATTCCCAACCTCTGAATCAAGCGTATTCACTATGCGTCTACAAGATGTGTTATCATCACTTGTCTCCGCGACCAAGGAACATCACCAGCGTCTACAGCAAGATGCCACTGCTTCCGACTTTTCTGCAACCCCAATCATTGCAGCTATTAGCAAAGCGGAGGGCGCACTTGCTAAGCTCGCATCTGCCGCCCGTCTGCAAAAGCTCGACGTTATTTACTGCCGCTTTGCACCTACAGACTACACTCAACTTCATTCTTTAACGAGACAGCTCATTGTCAAGGCAAGCGGCATGACTGTGTACTATACACTGATCGACCCAACAAGAGAGAGATTTCCCATCACTCCTGTTCCATCAACTCCCGCGACACCTGTATTGTCTTCCCCGTCTCATTCTCGACCTCCGTCCCCAGGCCACGACCAATCACTTGCCAATGCAGAAAATGTGAATCGTCGCGAATCCTTGGATGATGGGACGAAGAGGCACCCGCACTACTCCCATCACTCATCTCCACAGGTGCATCACCGCAAGGGAACCCACCATCGTAAACGAGGACACTCGCCACACAGACACACCACTTCCCATCACTCCACTCGCTTGCACAGTTCACTTCTTCATTTGGCATTGTCTCGCTCTACAAGAACGGAGACGGCTGTGGGGGTTTTTGAATCTCTCCGTTATCTCAACCTTGAAGCAACACACATGTCCCACCCAGACTCAGATGCACATGTTGCAAGAGCCGCCCAGCTATTGAGCACCAGCTGTCAGGACTTGCTCAAAGGCTGCGAGGATGGGCTCCAGGGCGCATGCGACTGGCTTGGTTCTATCCGAGACTACCGCTTTAATGTTTGGGTAAGCAGACAGGGAAAGCAAGAAATTCGCATGGACAGGATCAAGAAATTTGAAGACCTGCGTCGCGAATTGTCGTTGAATTTGGATGAGTTTACGAACAAAAAAAGGTTTTTCTTGTTTTTAAATAAATCAAACGTCGAGAACGCTAATGGTCATGGTGCAAAGGTTGACCGTCCTCGATCCTTACCGAGTCATGTTCACATCAGCTGATGACACGTTGACGGAGCGCGAGATCACCCCTCATAGACATCTTTTTCACTGCTATGTCTATCAGTATCATTTGATGCAGTTTGCCATGACCATCCAAGACGTGGTATGTGAACGTATCATCATGTTTACCTTCGAAGAAGGTTACTCTATTTTATTAGCTCGGCGAGATAATTCGACTGGAGACTGAGAGAAAAGTCCCAAGAGTATGGTTTCCTAGGATACATTGGTCGAGGTTGGTGCACTGGACAACATGGGAACCATCCGAGATGGTAGGGAGAGATGACGACGAGAATCCCGGTGCGCTTTTCCCGTTATTTGCGTCCTAGAGTCCCAACCGACCCTTGATGGCTGTTAGATGTGATTCCTGGCCTGGATCCGACGTCACCCGCGGACCTTGGACGAGCAGTCCGTCGAGATCCTGATGCTTTACCTCCCCGAAATGCACTGGAGAAGACTGTGAACTGGATGTACCATATAGCGAAAGATATAGGAGGGGGAAATGTCCTTTTCGCCCTGAAAGCCGCCATATTGACAAGTGAGACATTCCGCTCGTTTCCTCGGCCAGAAGAATTCAGATATTGTCTTGATGATAGTCATTTTATCGTTGCCGTCGTTCCTCGAGTCATCCGCATCTTACGCATATGGTGCGTGTGGTTAACAGTTTCACTTCGCGCTTGCTAACCACGATCACAAGCAAATAAATTTGTATGGGCTGTGTGAGTTCGTGTACTAATATTGCAAAATTTGGGTATCTCAACATAGACAGCATCATGGGCCAGCTTACTCTAGCTCGATTTCGCGGGGACACTACCTTCGGGCTTGTGGCACGGATAATTAGCACCTTCGTCGGAGGAATTATTGGTACTGTGATGTGGTTCGCGCTATTAAAAGATTCACGCATACAACGAGACCTGATGACTGCACACCAGGTATATATCAACAGGATCTGGGCAAGGAAATGCCTTCGGTTTGGCAGCTGTGTGTTTTGTCTGTTTCCCATTCCTTTTCTTCATCTGCCTCTATTGGCCCGTTTCTCCAATGACCAACTTAATCATATGGGTTACGGCTGCTTTGGTACGTCAAGTGACTATTGGTATTGTGTTCTTAAGACCTGACCAAAATCTGAAGGTCTTTGGATACTCGTTTCAAGATACACATCTTGCTTCAGGATCCTCGCCAGGATACGGCTTTGACGTTGCATGGGTAAATCCTGCTGTGAAATTGTTTATCATATTTTTTCTTATCCCCTTGAACAGAGACGATTTGTCCTCGTGACAATCGGCGTGGTGGCTGCTGGGTAAGCTTTTCCCTCGTCCCAACGTCTCTGTGTTGAGTGCTTGTATAGCATCTTCTCGTTCCTTCCTCCGTCAACGACAATTCGTCTGTATCAACGAAAGACCCTGGCCACCACCGCGGCGGAGATCGGGTCCGTGTACTGTTCCGTGATCTCATTTGCAAACACGAAGAAGGAGGGCGAGACAACTGCAATTGTTCAGCACATTCTTGCTATCGTAAGCAAATTGAAGAGATCCATCGTGTTAAAAGAAAATGTCGTGTATGAGGTTTGTCCACAACATCAACTATATTTGACATTTATGTGCTCATGTCTTACAGTTCTCGCTCCGGGGTAAATGGCCCGCTGAGAGGTACCAACGGATCTTGGAACTGCAAATGTGCAGTATCTCTCTTCCACCAGTGTTGTTCCGTTACTCATGGACTTTCACAGTCAAATAACAAATCTATTGTCTCATTTGGCATCGGTCCTTGAGAAAATGGAGCCTGCATGGACACACGCGTTCTTGAAGCGGACGCGGATGTCGGATGCGGACTTTCAGGGCGACGTGTTGGCCGTCATGAGTACGCGATTCCCGTTGCCTCGACGAGAGTTCCCTGAGCGTCTTCATTAGGTCTCATATCATCTTCTCTTCGGACTGGAAACCCCCTTCCCCAAGTAACACCATGTCCACTCCTCAATCGTTTCATGGAGCTCCATCACGGTTTGAATGTCGTACATGAAGAATCTGAAGAGGACTTTGGTCTGCCAAAAGTATTGACAGAAGAAACGCTCGAGAGCTTGCAGTATTTGTACGTCACTGCCCCCTCTTCCGTTGCGAGTGTTTTTTTTTCATCACCGAGCACGCCATCGCAGGATTTTCTGTGTCGGCGTGTCGACCGCGTTTGGTATCGTGACACGTCTGGACAAATTGATGGTTGCGGTCAAGGAATTGGTTGGGGAACAGTACCATATCGATGGGATTGGTCTTCCGTTGTATTTTCGCCCAGGGCGCGGGGTGGAGATGCGCTCCCCCGTGCTAACATATTGATGTGCATGGATCCACCGTGTAGTAAAATCGTGACTGATGTAAGACTATAGTATGTTGTACCCTCATTGCTAGCGTTTTTTGACAATCGTCCCTGAAATGAGTGGTACCATGCAGTGGGAAAAACACAGACGTATGGATGTGACGGTCACAATGATAAAGTGAGACCGACGATGGATATATCATATCGATCAACAGTCAATCGGTCGGCGAAAGCAACGACAGCAAGCTTGATCTAGAACAGTGCAAAGTTGGTGGTAAAGGGAAATACATGTCGGTCCCCCCCACGAACTCTTGGAAGCGGCAAAGATCCTGACCGTATGCAGATCGGGGATGGTTTAGGGAAGCTTTGTTGGTCTTCTGCATAGCCTGTGTCGCCGGTAAGAATACTCAAAACCTGTAATGTGGGGTGCGGTGTTGTTCCGAGACTATTTCCCGGGTAAGAGGGTGATGGAATGCAAGATGTGGTTCAACGTTCAAGCACCGAGACACAGGTTCGCTGTTGAACATTCAACGTTTCAACGACGAACATCGCCAAAGGAAACTGCGGCAATCAGCGAGCTACAGGAGACATTACATTAGTATTTTTGGCAGAGCGATGAGCGTGAGAAATACTTGGAAGCTGTCAAGCTCCATTCGCGTGCGATGTATCCGTGTTTCATTTCGCCCGCCGAAGGACCCTTTCCTACCATTGCCCATCACCTCGGATCATCCATCTGGTGATTGCCAGCAAGGCGGAGACGACAGCCATCAGAAGGCGGGACCCTTGTTAACAGCTGCTTATTCTCCAGACCTGGTTTCACTGGATCCCGAACAAAACAACAAGCCCAACGTTATCTGCAGTGAAAATGACTACCCTTGAATGCAGGACGCATACAGCAAGGGATACAAGAGCACGGCACGACGAACCGAATTCGTTTTGTTGTGCTTCGAACTTGGTGGCACAGGCATGTCTCTCTAAGAATGGGAACGACGCAGCGCCACGAATCTGCCGTCGACTGCCATACACATGAGGATAGGAGTGAGTTACGTACCCTGTGCTCCTGCTTGCTGCTCAGTACCCGCTTAGAGTACTTGCTGATGGGCCAGGGACGTCAACACCGTATAGCCAGTAAAACGCATGTTCACACGTCGTATCCACTCCGGGGAAACCCGACCTTCGCGTATTACTTTCTCCCAATCAGGAAGACAGCCCGGGAATCCTGTTTGAGGAGCACTTCGAGCCAAAGACGTTTGCATCAGGAGTTCTGGACCTTCAGCGCTCAGCGTTGACCATATTTGCGAAGCAAACCAAGAATCCGGGCACGAAGAATAAGCGTGTCGGACTTGCCTTTGGTGACGAACGAGAGGGAGACACTCATACAACACAGCATATAAGATCATGTCAGTAACCTAAGTTCAAGCCATGTGAGTCACCCAGACTTTCTTTGTGTATCATCTACTAGACTGTAGCAGTTGACGACGACGACGAGGTTACTGTGTCATGACATACAAGCTGGGAGGGCTTTTTTTAGGCGTTACACACGGCAGGTTGATCTCCCGTCATGCCGGTTGCTTTGGCGCGCTGTCGCGCTGGCAGCCCTTTGTCTTACAATGAAAGCTCTTGTTCCCAATGCGTCCCAGACAACCACATAAACAACCACTGCCCCAGTGCGTCAATCAGTTTCTTGTACCAGCAAGTCCTATATCGTTTTGACACTCGAAATTGCCATCCTTTCCCAATTGCTCATGGCCCGGGGAGCCGAAGGATCTGGGACACAAGAGGGTTTGCATGTCGTCACAGAATGACCAACCCGCACTGCCTCGACCGGAGCCTCCTCTCACTTTTCATTATTTCGGGTCTAGGTCCCAGACCGGCTTGATATGGCGACGCTTCGCCGCCGGTTGTGTGTCGGACTCTCTGACGACACTACGACTCGCAGTCGCGTGAGAAGGTACACATGTAGTTTTTGTAACGAAGGTGCACGTTACTCGGCATCTACGTCAGGCTGTCGCAACCTCATCAAAATGATGCAGAATGACAAACGCAATTTTTGCGATTAACCGTCCAATAGTTCCATGCTACTAAGTTGCTGTGCTGAGCCATATTATAATGTGTTCACAGACAAGGCTGTTCATCAACTCGTTGGGGATAATTTTGATTTATGCATGGTACATGTCCCCTCACCTCTTCCACGTTCTAATTACTGACTATAGGTTGACCACAGCGTAGTATCTGCTGGTCGACTACGCGTACTACGCGGTCGGGGATCTTTCTAACGTCGTTTTTCATGACGTCAGCGGGACCCGAAGCATTAAGTAAATGTCCAGGACATCGTGGTGTGAAAGTGTATCATTCCGCGTAGAACATCTACGACGGGGTTTACCTCAGTGGTTCTATCGTTCTTTTTTACTCGTCTTGAACGTTGTCATTCCTTCTAACTCCACCCCACAGCATATGTCGTGCGATCACCGGGTTCAAATACAAATTCACTCGTTCTACGTCGGGTGCAAGCATAGACCGTACGCATCGCGCGCGACTCGCGCCACGGCACCCGTGCGGGAACCATCGGCAACTATGAAGCATGTCTACGCACCAAGGGATTTGAAACACGGGATGGTAAAACCGCCGTATTCACGATGACGACGATGTTCCCGTCGGCCGAGACGCCTTTGGCATCCAATCATATGCATGGCTGACTACCTAACATCTCACCCCGAGCCCTCACACTCCCTCACATGCATGCATAGCCCTACGCCGGCCGCAAGGTCCTCGAGGCTTCTGGAAAGCTCAGTGATGCCATGCTCCACCCGTGTGTCGTACCTTCTCAGAGGGAAGGGATCGTCGTATACTGGTGGTTAAAAGAACGCGATGGTCCCCCCCACTGCGGTATCTTGGCTCGGATTCATCCATGTTCCACGGAAAACCTAAAGATAGTAGTACTATGAGTACACGTATCGAGTATTGATATTGATCGATTGATCGGTGGCTGGACGTCGGACGGCGCTGGCTTGCGTGCGGCGAAGTATCAGGAAATGGAAATGGACCGCGACGGGAGTGGAAATCCGCCCGGGTCAGGATTAACCCTTACCAAGTTAGGGATTCACCCAAGTAACCGACCACCAACACTATGGAGCAGTTACCAGTCCATTGGAACCAAACTGAGTCGCAGAAATGAATATTGTTTCTATATATTCTATTGGTAGGGAATAATTTATCCTAGAGTCCGAAAGGAGGAACGAGGGTATCAATATGCATGTACACGTCTAATCGTGGTGAACCAAATCCCAAAGGATGCATGTACTAACCCCAGTGAAATTGCGTTGATAGACTGAAACACCCGTCATGTTGAATGTGATATGCATGTCCCTATCCACACGATTGATTACTCGATACTTTTGAGCAGAATAGTCGACCCTTCCCCCGCCCGCCGTCTCAATTCGTTCTTGGCCTACCCTTGGTAAATGCGGAAAGCCCGCGTTGCGAAAATCGACTTTCGCAGGGAGTGTACATGCGAGTGAAGCGTGCACCACAGGCCCGCACCACAGGCGCCCCCCATCACGACCGAAATAGAACTGCCATCTCTGCGGATACGATCCCAAGCCCCACAGCCGTCATCGCCAAAAGCGGTAAAAGATTCCAAAGAGCGAAATCTCTTTGCCTCACGTGGATCCCCTTTTGCTCCAAAATGCCTTGCCATAGCAAACCCGCGAGCGATGCTGAAAATGTGAAGCTAACAGCTCCGATATTCGAGGCTACGGCGAGTGCTATGGCAGCTGCACGGTCGGCTTCATATGGAAGGGCGGCTGCACGAACGACTTTGGTGAGGAGGATGGTGGCGCCAATGTTTGTGCCCGAGATGTTACACAGGACGACACCGAGCACACCGATCAACCAGATGGTAGAGTGCATTTGATTATGGGATGCTCGAATGAGCCAATTTGCAAACACGTCCACCCATCCCTCGTGATTGAGCGCCTCGATCAGGATGAACTGAGAAAATGCAAAGGGCACGAGAGCAAAGGGCAATCGTGGCCATGCAGTGATGAAAGTCGGGAAGCGTTTGTCGAGTCGGTCGTACAGATTGTCGATGTACGACTGACACCACCTGAAAATATACGGCGTTTTGATCTCCACTTCGGGAGTGGAGATGGCGATGGGTTGCGGAACCCCTTTGGATCCGGTCTTGGGAGATGAGGGGTGCGATCCGACGGCGGTGGCTTCGTCAGGTGGAAAAGACGGTGATCGTTCCACATCGGTAGGTGGGAAATGAGGTGAGGGGCCATCTTCCGTGCGTGCATGTCTCTCGTCTGTAGAACCTTCATCAAGCCCTTCCGACCCACGGCCCAACATCGGGATATTGTGGGAGTATCGATAATAATCCCAGCCAAGATCGAATAGGAATTTACCGAAAGCGAAGGGCAAACTGATCATCCAGACGTCAATTCCGAAGAAACTTACGACAAGACAGAGGATAAGCGTTGCGCCGAGCATGAAACTGCCAACCCAGGCACCAAGGGGATCCAGGAGAGCTGACCGAGGGTCCCGATGCGCAGCACGGGCTAATTTCCGCGGGACCTGCTTACGGTACTGGAATGCCAACGCAACGAAACAGAAGAGGTTACAACCGAGGAAGGGAAGGATAGTATACGCTGTAAATGCGGCGTTGTTAACGCTGAAACCTTCGCATATGACCACCTTGCATGAACTCGCTCAGCACATGTGAACGTGGGTGTGGGAGATACGTACATTTGTGGGATTTCCCACAAATAGAACCATGCTGGCAGTGTTTGCAGCGGCAAATTCAGCCATGATCCACGCTATCGGGTCGAGTTGTGCGACTTCTGTGTAATAGACCAAGAAGACAGTTCCAGAGAGGATGACGGGATCATTGCCCAGCAGGATCGAGAGAAGGGTGAGCATGACGTAGAAATAAAGGTACAGCTTCCATCCGTTGTAACCACCCTTGTTGCTGACCCAAAATGCGGCGGCCTGGAGTATACCGGTGATGTCGAGGGTTATGGCCATGTAAGCCAGAGAGAAGAACAGGATGAGGATGTTGTAAGGTTTGACACCGTCCGTGCCTACGATCCCGTTGCGAATGACCGCTGGATCAAGACATTGAGCGGCCCAGAGTAAGGCGATAGCGAGGATTGGTGCGGTGGTGAGGTTTATGGGTATTCGAGGTATAGGGCGGGGTGTGGGTATGTGAACTGGACGGATGACGAAGCAGATGGAGATGATGAACACCACCAAGGTGGCAATAGCATATCCAGAGGTCATGAGAGGGGGTATCTGAGCTCCGAGACAGACACTCTGCGCATAAAGTGGTAGGGAACTGTGCGGGTTCAGCAGGAATGATGGGGGTAAGTATAAATGGCGCCGGTCGGTCCACGAGGAACACACCTGGACGATCAATAGACCTCGGGCTTCCGGTGGAATGTGTGGTGAATTGGAAAGTCCAGCCAGTCGCTGAACACAACGTAGGGGGTAAGCACAAATGAGAGAGGTACCAAACCCGTTTAATGTACTGACCGAACAACGAGAGCTTCTATTCAGAACGTATGCATTTTAGTATCAAACAGATCGGAACGTTCCAATAGAAGTGGAAACCAACCACCTTAGGTAATCATTGACACGGTCCTTAAAATTTATTAACAATTCGTGCGAAATTCATCTCTGCACATAACAGCATAATTCCCGACTTGCTTTGACATCGACATGACAAGCACGGTGGACCCACTGTTGCACCAGCACAATGGCAGAAACGGCGCCCCCAGTCCAGGCAATCCAAGCAATCCAAGCGGTCCATGGGCTGTGTGGCAAACGCTCCCTGAGAGCGGCGGTGAGCCTCAGAATCCTTCGCGTAAAGAA
>JBBPRU010000351.1:0-10765 GCA_038093245.1 Boletus holoroseus
GTGTAGGCGTGTGTGAACGCGTGCGCTCCGAGGGGTGTACGAACGGGTTTTCTGACGAGCCTGACGCCGCTCCCGCGCCTGTACCCGCGTCCAAGCTCGTGCTGCGGTCGAATATAGAGGGACTGGGTGAGTGTATGACGACGTCCCCAGACGAGCGGTTATGGTCGATGTCATCGAGGGGGACAGCGTACCCTCCCCGCGCGAGGTCGACAGACTCGTGCGACTTGAAGGCGCGGGTACTGCTTGGGCCTACGGAGGTCCCGATAGAGTTGGTCCGACCCGAGAGCACGAGGGTGGCGGTACGGGTGACGCTAGAGAGGAGGGAAGGACCAGAAGTAGACTGCGCGGACTCTCGAACCGATTTCCGGCGTTGTCGTTCGGCAAGTTCCCAGCGTTTGAGCGTCTGTTCGTCACCGAAAAGCAAAAAGGAAAGATTGTCAGTGCGCTGATAGAACGTGGACAGACAGCATACGCGGATGTGAATGTGAATACCGTTGAAAAAAAGACGGGGAGTGGGCGTACGAGCCTCGAGGCTACGAAAGAACTATGTAGATGGGCGGTCGCGCACGTACCTCTTCGACTCTTCGCGTTTCGGCAGCTCCGTCGGTGATGGGAGGGTATGCTTCGTGCGTGCTCACGCGGTGTTGGGTGTCCTCTGAATCGTCGTCTTCTTCATCCTCCTCGCCCTCTGATATTTGCTTTCCCTTTCCTTTGTTATGACTTCCCGGAGATCCGGGCGAAAAGGATCGTCGTGAACCCTGCGAGCCGAATTCCTCGTGACGGATGCTCCAACGACGCGGGTGATTGAAAACTTCTTCTAGCAATGACGGGGAGGGCGGGAGCGAGGGCAGTACTGTAGCTTCAGGGCGCGGTGAGAGCGATGCGGACATTCTCCTCGCTGCGGTCGTCGTCGTCGTCGTCCCACTTCGGGGCCGTGCGCTGAGGATTACCAGTGAGAACTGAATGAAGTCGGGATTCGGCTCCCCAGAACCCAGTTACCGTGTTCGTCACCGGTATAGGCACCGCTGCCAGCTTCGCATCATAGTTGCTCCAAAGTCCGTCATCAGCCAAGCTCTTTGATACTCATCCTATTCTTGTTACCAAGTACTACCGATTCGTTAGGTTCCTTGTATCATGATATCGACGGGTATCTAGTCAGCGTCCGCTTGGCGTCCGCAGTGAGATTTAAAAAATAAGCAGGGATCGTCCATACAAGACTTTAGTGGCGTCGAGGTGACTTCTCGTCCCTCGGGGGATTCACGGCGCTCGTCCTGCTCATCTACTTAGGTTCCATCGCAATCCCCTCGTCGGACATATATCCGTCTTCAGTAATGCTAATGGCACAACCCCAGCAATTTGGTCGTCCCATGCTGCTGGCAGCATCATATGCCAAGAATCCTCGGAGCTAGCGCGGCTTCGCATCCTGTTCCTGCCAGCGAGACAAGATTGACATACGCGCCGTCTCCTACATCCGGTGAATATTCTTTCGGAAAGCATGCTGCAATGGCGGCGATCGTGTTGAGTGTGTGGGGTGAATGGAGAGAGATATGCACTGCCTGTTCACACCAGTATTGGAGATGCCTCTCGCATTCCACATCGAGTTGACGCTGATGGATCCAGGACGATGCAAACAGTGTGCCAGACATCCCTGTTCAAGTTGCATGAACCTGTCGCCTGCGTTTCGGAATGATTGAACGTACCTCCAAGGATGCTGATGCCCGCCAAGAGTCAAGACATAGACCCAAACGCCAACTTCGTTCGGAATGTCGGAACTTTGGACGCAGACACCACTATTGCAATTGAACGACGCGCGTGCGGCGAGTCAGTTTCATTGAACGATTCTGTGGGCCATACACGGAACCAATACCGCACTCTTTGTCCACACTACACGATTCGCCCAAAGGTTTACTCCGCATGCAGACTAATTGCTGCGAGTCACAGTACAGTCCGAGACATGGCACTTTCCCCTGTCTCCCATGATCAATAGCCCAACCACACCAAGAATTAAGATCGAGATGATTACCGTGACGCAATGCACGCGCTCTGTGCTTGGCAGGATTTGCCGAGCTCAACCACTGGCATGTCCTGCACCTCAGATGTGCCCCAAACGCATCAACGCGTACTCCCCTCTCCTTGCCAGCATCCCTATCGCCGTCAGCACCGGCACTTGCGCTGCATCTGGTGCCTTTCCGAGTCGTAATTGGTTTTCGTTCTCGTTGATCCTCTTGGGTATCCTCTCAAGTGGTACCATCCTAAACCCGCTGAGGGATGCCCTCCTGGTGATGGCATCTTTGGTTCAGACAAGGAGATCGTCTTGCTCAAAGGCGAGGAGGGTGCCGTGAACCCTATCACCCGTGGCAACTTCTCTCTCACTTTCCCAGCGAGCCCCATTATAGAGACATCGGATGGTGTTCCGTTCTGCTCACTCAGATTCAATTCATCCGATGGCCCAGCTACTCCTTGTCCCCCAAGGATCCTTGTTCGGCCAAATCATGTTCGTCACTTCACCCAGCGTCTCTTGGATTTACGGTTCGTGGCTGTCCTCCTTGAACAAGGAGGAGATCCAACGGGACATTTTGCTCAAGGGTGTACTCTGGAAACCGGTCTCGACCAAGTACTGCTTGGGTATGCACACGACCATGGTGGTCTTCGTGCTCCTCATTCTTGAGCCTGAAGAACCGATCCAAATGCTTAACTATCTCCTCCCCAACGACACCAAGGTCTGGAGGCATTGGAAGGGGAGGATCGTGCAGAGACTCCATGAGGAGAAACTCGAGTTTGTCGACTCATGTCCAACTCCCAGTCTGACTCAGACTGGGAGTTGGACATGCTCAGTCAAAAAGAGAGGGCCTTACCGGAGCCAGGGTCAGCGATTTGATCGAATAGACAGCCACAGTGATCCCTATTGGCACTTCGCTCACCACAACTTCAACATGCCCCTCGAGAGTCTCCCAGATCGCTTCAGCACTGCCACTCATCGTGAGCTTGATGCCACTGTGAACGAAGCCATCGCACATAGGAAGGATTCAGTCCCTGTTTTCAACTATGTCGACCTTCTGCGCATTATCGTCGAATACTCCAATTGGCACTTGGACAGAAAGTATGTAGCTCTGGGTAAGGCAGAGAGATTGATCTCCGCCAATACAGAGCTACGAGATATGCTCGCATCCGCCTGGGAACAAAAATCATATCACAAAATTCGGAACCTCAGTATGTGTGCAATCATCTGCAATGATTTCTTAGTCAAGTTCATGATCTACTCCACAGCAATTCTTCATTCCAGTGCCAACACATCATGTACACAGCAGGGTGAGTCCTGATGGTGCACATGCCCCATTCTGCTCATTGCTGATTCATTCGCCCTAGAACCTGAGGACCTTATGGGCCTGGTGCAGGAGAGTATGGGAGTTCTGCAACTGTCAAAATAGTGCTGGACTGAGTGTTTGACATCTGCAAGCACATTGAAAGGGGGATCATCAGACTAGTAACCCAAAGGGATACTGATCCCCTTGGACTTGCAGATGCCTTGGCGCAAGCAGTGGTTGCGGGCATCACGCACACTTTGTCTCATTATATAATTACTGTGCTTTTCATTAGTATGCGGAAACTCTGTAGACACAAAAACACGGTCGGCAATAGCGCATCCTTTTTGGCACAAGTAACCCTGTACTACTTGCCACAACCTGGACAGCAATGCACCACGTCGTGCACAAATACGTCGCATTCCGCACAGAAATCGTGGCTGCAGTCCGGACATCGATATCGACCCAGCGGACTCATACCCTCCGAGGCAGGCGCAGTAGACGGTGTCGCTGGAAATGCACGCCCGCATGCATGACACATGCCCGCTCGCTCTCCGACTTTCTCCATCGACGTCCTGCAAACCTTTGTTCAACAAAGCCATCAGCATCAGAACCAAACGATCGCTTACACAGCTTGATAGGGCTGGACGGGAAACAAGTGATGATAACTCCGCGCAAGATGCGGAGAACTCACGATCATCAGGCCGCAAATGTCACAATCCGTAGGCACATCGCATACTTTGGCCATGCATCGCGGACAGAGAAAGCCCTCGTTCTTCATGTCCGAATGGCATGCGCAAAGGCTC
Organism: Boletus holoroseus; assembly: GCA_038093245.1. NCBI lineage: Eukaryota > Fungi > Basidiomycota > Agaricomycetes > Boletales > Boletaceae > Boletus > Boletus holoroseus. The sequence goes on from JBBPRU010000351.1 coordinate 4,109, forward strand.
GGTGGCGACGAATCGGGGAGGCGCGTCGGAAAGCCCATCATCATCAGGTCCGCGGCAGGATTCGCACCTCCTCCAGCGCGTGCCACGGCTCGTTGGGCTGGCGGGGGAACAAGCTCGAACAGTAGGTCTTTAAAGTGCCCCTCGTTCATTGCCACACCAAATTGGCCTGTCCGTTTGATGAGAGGTGAAAAACACTGTTCCATCCCATCGACCCACCACCTGTTTCGTCACACATATCTCTACATATTTTCATCTCAGCCGCCAAGGCGACCACAGATATTCGAATTTTGTTCCTCATACAAGCTTCGAGCGTGTCATGAATGTTTCCCGGATCACAGGTCGTCAGAGAGCCAAAGATAATGAGAATTTCGCGCGACGAGTGGATGGGGAGGTGACTGCAGCGCTTAAAATCCAAAAGGGAACAACAGCGAACTGCGCTCACCTCATACTGCTCCGTGCCATCTCAATAGCATTCTGCAAGCTCGGCTCGCCAGCAGGTTCAAGTTTTGTACGATCACTCAGTGATTTGAGCACATCCTGCGGATTACCTGCAAACATATGTGAACGGAAACGTCACACAAAGTCGGGACACCATCCCCACCAGACATTTCACCAATACGTTCGCCAATGCCACCACGCATACCAACGACGCCGATCTGACCGAGGGGATTCTGGTCAAACCATTCCACGACAAACTCGCGCGCGTATTGCAGGGACAGGTCGGAACGGGTTGGACGCATGTCACGGTCCATCATCGCGGCCGACAGATCGAGAAGGAGGATGAGATGTCGGATGATGGTACGTCGGATGGCCGCAGCTGGCGCGAGCAGTCTAGCGGTCACGGTAAGGAACGCGAACTGAATACATGAGAGAGTCTGTGTGCGTGCCTTCGCCGTCTACCCCTCGCCATCAGGTCCTCGACCGCCCCTTGCAAGCTACCAGTCTCATCTTCCTGCACGGTGTCCCATGACCGCGCGTAGGATGCCTCCCATGTGTACGCTTGCTGGATGGACAGTTCAGACGAAAGAAGTCGGAGGCAGCGCAAAGAGAGACGTACATCCTTCGCTTTGCCCTTTCCCTTGTCTTTCTTGCGCTTGTCCGTGACCTTGCTTTTCCCTTTGCCTCGGGCGCGAACTTCATCGTCCCCTAGCAATGATATATCGGAATCTGAGTCTACATCCATGTAATTTGGATCCGTTCGTCTTGGCGGTGCCATCGTGGGCTTTTGCGTCGACCTCGAAATCGACCTCGAAAAGGTTGTATCTAATACGGGTGGCCGGCAGTAGTCGAATCAAGTGTCCAACCACGATGGAGCTAAATGTTATAGACCAAGTACTGAACTGGACAGGTTGGTCAAGGAAACAGTTCAATATCGTCAGCAATGTTTCAAAACCGGCTGTAATGGACTACGTGGCGCTTATTTATGCATAATGAATACTCCGTACCCGCGACTCGGCGTCATATGCGTTATTCATATACTACCCTTCGTAGGAGAACTACCAATGTCTTTGACATCCCCCGTCTCAATGACATCGCCCCAGACACTCTCTACCCATCCCAAGCAACTATCCACCTGTTCAAACACCTCTGCGGTAGCTCGGCTCAACACAGGATCCTCGAATCCCTTCACGTCTGTGACCATCAGAGGTGAGCTGCGGGACGAGGTTTGCGATCCGTCCATATCCTCCGTATCGAGCATAAGCCTCGGTCGCTTCCCAACCCGGTCCCCAACCCTCCCTGTCCGTAGGGTCATGGGTCCAGCGCCTACGTCCTGAGTAGTCTCCCCCTGACGGCGTTTTACCAGCGCATTGGAGAGTTCTGTCAGTAGACGGCGCTGTAAAAGCTTGTACACTGGATCATCGGGTCGAAGTGTCCGGTCGACGGCTGCGCGCAAAGTTGCTTCGTCCTCTTTGGACAGTGGGGTGGAAGGCGTGGCGGTGGCTTGTTTGCGTGCGCGGACTACCTCGTCAGCGAGGTTAATGAGCTTGGTATCGCTCGCGTCTGGTTCTCCGGCGATCTCGGCGCGGAGAAGTATCCAGATGCGAGACATGAATGAATCAGGGTCAGGAGGATCGGATCTGTCGTTAGAAGAGCGCGTGGGTGCAGGGAGACGCGTAAGAATATTCAAGGAGGCAGCGATGATGAGTGCCTGTAGACAATTCTGTATCTTCAAGAGGGTCGGAGCTGAGAAGAGAAACACGGGTGGAAGTACGTTGGCACTCGGTGTGGACGACTCTGCTGTTTCATCGCTGTCATGATCAGAGGATGCGGGCGGAGGAGTCTGGGCGGTTCTCGATGGAAGGGGGCAAATGACAGGTGAAGATAAACCTAGAGACTGAACAATACGAACGATCCACAAGAAACGCGGCCCCGCAGAAATGGAGCTCAAATGGCCAGGAGGGTGTAGTTTGTCCAGCCAAGACGTCCACACTTGCATTATTCTATCTCGACGCCAAATGTCGATCACGATCTCTCGTTCTTTCGTCTTGGCCTGTTTCGCGACAACGGACCTGAGCTGTTGTTCCGTCATGCTTCCCAGGACAAACTGGGAAAGATCGTCTTTCATGATCTCGGAGAGCCTCAGAATGTTTCTGACGGTATTGGCTACTAGTGTGGCTAGTGCGACGGGACGGGAAGATCGAATAGGGGGATCATCGAGCGGTCGTTGGACGGCCTCGAATTCTGGATCACGAACAGGAGCGCAACGTTCCCGGAGAGTAGCCAAAACCTCGCGGAGATCCATGAGGGCAGAATCCAAGGGTGAAGACGTAGGGGAGAGGGGACTGGACAATGTTACCAACACGGGATGCTTGGGCGGCAAGAGAGGTGAAAGCGCAACGTGGAGATCCCCGTAGAATAACTTGATGCGAGAAAGCTGAACAGAGGGCTCTGGATTGGAGAGGGTGTCCACAGCCTGCATGAACCTCAGCCGTATGAACATAGTGGGAGTGGTGAGGTTCGCACCCCGTCCCAGAAGGCCTTGTGCGCGAGGTCCTCGACCTTGCTGTGTAGGGTCGGCTTTGTGTCCCCGTCGGCAGTGATATGGGAGCGGGACATGACAGACAGGAGAGACTTTCCCGGAGGTAGCACCTGAACTGGGTCTGTGGCAAGGATATGGAGAAAGTGTGCATCGTTCAGGATGTCGACGAGCTCGGTGGGGAAAACAGGATGATCCTGGTTGGATATGAGTTGGGATGATATGCTGTCAGTGTGCGCGGGAGGTACTACAATGGAGATCTCTTCACCCGGCGAAGGTCTCTGGTGCGGTTCGACGGGCTCCTGTGCAGACCTATTGAAAGGAGATGTGAGCAGGATGCGGAGGGCATCGAGGAGCTCGTCGTTCTCGGTAGAGCGTCCCCAGAGCCCACGATCTTGGAGGAGCTGAAAGTCGCGGTAGAGAGCATCCCAGGTGACTGGATATGGGCCGTCCGGATGTCGCTGAATATCTCTGAGGAGGGAAATGGTGTCTCTGAGGAGGGCGTTGTCCGGTGTAGCGTCGGCGTGGGCTCTGAGCTTGTCGAGAATGCGCTCCATAACAGTTGAAGCCAAACTGGGCGGTTCAACAGCCTTGCTCATCTAAATTAGCGATCATCATCACTTAGGAGACCTTATTCAACCCGCCGGCTACCACCGCAGCCCTCGTCGATGGAGACGTCGACGCCCACCGACAGCGCGTCTACACACCATGCCAGCCCCGTCGTCGCCTTCATCATTGGCCTCGCCATCATCCTTCTCGCGTCTGTACTTAACGCAGCTGGTCTGAATCTCACGAAACTGGACCATGTAAGTCCCGTCCCTGAACCTTCGCATCGTAATTGCCTTCTCAACGCTCCTCCCTAGGTCCGCACGAATGCCATTCCAAAATCTGCTCGTCGACGAGACTGGCTACGGCCACTATGGCTCTTGGGGATGACCCTTTACATCTTGTCACAGCTCATAGGGAGCACCCTTGCCTTGGATTACATGCGAGCGGGCAAGTCCTTTGCCCCTAATAACAATTTGGTCGCTCATTCATTTCCATCTAGAATACGTCGCTCCTCTTGGCTCCACATCTCTCGTCTTTAATTTTCTTTTTGCTAGATTTTTGGTTGGAACACCAGTTACCCGAACAGATATATACGTCGGTATCACTCTGTCCACCCTCTTTGTCTGACTGACCGATTCCTAGGGCACAATAATCGTAGTTATCGGTGTCATTGGCATAGTCGCGTTCGGCGGCATCAACAGTGGTCTCTCTTCAGAGACCAATGTCGACCATCTCACAACCCTCTGGAGGAGGGGTGGATGGCTCGCCTTCTTCTTTACCATGTCCATTGCATTGCTCGTCGTCCTCAAGTTCACTTACTCACTCGACGCCGTCCTCGCATCCCGTTCTGATATCACTTCGGAGCCCTTCACAGGCATGAGCGCGCGCCGATCACCCTCGCCTAGTACCACCTTCCTTGGAAAAGCCAAGCACGCCTATGCCTCCTTCTCACTCTGGATCAAGGAGAAACTCGAAATTTGGACAGCGCCCAAGGACGACAGGCAGATCGCTTGGACCCTTGGCATCGGCTGGGCGTGCTGTGGTGGCGGCCTCGCAGGTGGATGTCTTGTATTTGCCAAGGCTACGTACGTACCCGTCATCCAAGTTGCTGTCGGTTGTTCTGAGTCCTCGTAGCGTTAAATTGCTCACTGGAAGTTTGTCGCACGAGAATCCGGGGAATCAGTTTGGCCATATTGCACCCATATTCACAATCATCCTTTTGACCATCACAGCGGTCTTGCAGATTATATGTCTGAACCGTGGACTGAAGGTGTACGATTCCACGCTCGTCGTACCTGTATTCTATGGTGTCTACACTGCTACGGGGTATGTCGCTCTATTTGTCGTGCAGCCTCTGCTTACTCGTTTACATCTAGTTTCTTGGACTCGCTCGTTTTTAATAATGGAATCGATGCCTACAAACCCTGGATTCTCTTCCTCATTTTCGCTTCTATCATCATCCTTATATCCGGTGTCGTCCTTCTTACACACAAGAAGCCTGAGCGATCCCAACGGAATATCGCGCTGTCACGAACACCGGGTGCACGACCCACCATGAAGGGCGACGAAAACGGTAATGAGGAAGATGAAACACGGGCTCTAAGGGTGCCAGAAGAGGGAGAATCAGCGGACCAGGAGCTCTGGCAGCTCGGAGACGTGAGTGACGACGAGGACGGCGTCTCCACTGATGTCACTGGGAAACCCGTCTCGAGGGGAGTGAGTGACTCCGCAGATAGCGGTGTGGAGGGGAGAGAAGAAGGACGTAGATTGATTCAGGACAAGGAACAGGAGAGAACTGAGCATCGACGATCGACGTCTTCGGATGCGACGCTTGCTCGTAGCGACAGTCATGTGGAGGACGCTTATGATGACGAGTTCGGGGAGTGGAATGAGGGCGGTAAAGACTACGATATTTAATCCAGACATTGTAATGCAAATGATACCCGAAGCGGAACGCTGGACGGTTGAACGCGTGTGTGGCTGACATTACACGTTGACTCGCGAGTCGCCACGGCCCACGGCAATGACCTCCACAACGCAACCTGCGTCCCCGCCGCGAAACAAAATAGAGAGCCAAGAAAAGGACATCGACGAGCTCGACGACGATTTCGGCTCGGATAACGAGAAGGCAGATCCCAACGTGTTTCGCATAACCGATGCATTGACGCCCCCATCCGCCATGAGCTACAGCGCACAAGAACTCCACAGTGAGCCGACCGATTCCTCGACTGGCCTCTCCCTAATATGTCATAGCCTTTATACACGAAGGACTTATTGATCTCAATCCCAGCTACCAACGAGGTACGTTTCGCCTGCCCCACCCGCAACCACATTGTTCATCATGACAGGGCGTGTTCACAGACGTAGTCTGGCCAGAGAGCAAGCAGATTGGACTCGTCGACTCCATTTTCCGTAATTTTTACGTTCCCCCAGTCATATTTGCAGTTCAAAAAGACGACGAGGGTGAGATAGTGAGGGTGTGTGTTGACGGCAAGCAGAGGTTGACATCAATACAAAAGTTCCTCGATGGCTTGGTAAGTAACCTTGTCTCTTTTAATTTGCCCCTCTGTTGACCACTACACCGTCACAGATACCTCGTGAGTGCAACCCCCCAGGTTTCCCCGTATCGTGCTGAGGGAATGTTTGTCCAGATCGCGATTCGCGCACCAAGAAGAGTTTCTGGTTCGTCAGATCTGATGCACAAAAGACAACACGCCTAGAAATTCCTGACCAGTGGAAACAACGATTCGCAGAAACGAGGATCACATGCGGTCAGTTTCCTTGCTGTACGAGTGTGCCCCATCATTCACATTCTGTCATCAGTCGAGTATCACGACCTCCCGCCGGGTACAGAGAGAGAAATTTTCCAACGGGTACAACTCGGGATGAGCTTGACGGCCGCTGGTACGCATACATCCAAGGTACCGAAGGATGATTGACCATCTAATACCATGTAGAAAAACTGCAAGCAATTTCCTCACCTTGGGCAGATTGGATAAGTGATCTCGAATTGCGACACGTCAACTGCGACGGCGGCCTCGCTGAAGTCCTCGAGTGGGATACTCGACGTGGCCGCGACTTTCAATGTATCGCACAAATGGTATACTGTTGCGATTTGTTACCGGAACGCG
>JBBPRU010000352.1:0-10735 GCA_038093245.1 Boletus holoroseus
TGCCATCTTCCTCTGAAGGAACGGGATACTTCCCAGCACCCACAACGCCCAAGCCCGGACCGTTTCAGAGTCAATCGGGCACCACCAAGACATCCTCTCTCGGTGCTTCATACCCGTGACCGATAAGATCCGTTTCGTGAGCTTGATCACTTCGAGCGCACGTGCATGTCGCACAGTGGCGAATTCGCGAAGAATCGCATCGGCTTCGGAGAGTGGCTTGGTCTCGGTAGCGTGGATGTGCTTCGCGAGCGCTTCTCCGAGGAAGATGGCATCTCGCAGGCCGAGGTTCATTCCTTGCCCACCAGCAGGGGAATGAATGTGAGCAGCATCACCAATCAGAAGGATGGCCCCGCCTTCCCCTGGCTCTCCGGAACCAAGACGGGTGAAAGTAGTATCAGCGATGGAAGCATGGTTGCGGAAACGGGAGGACCAGACAACGTCTTTAATACATGTCGGTTTCGAGTTGGGGTTCACAGCGGGGTCTGATGTTAGATGATACGGGCCGAACCGATCGACGAGATTTTGAAGATATTCCTTGGAAGGTGAATGAGGGATTTCGCCTTCTTGCAAGGGTACACCACAGCCAATACGGTATATTCTTTCAGAAATGGAGACCTGACCCTTGGCGGAGAGAGATTCGTTGAAAGAGGATGGTAAGGGGAAGCCAAGGAAGAGACCGTTCGGGGACAACGTGAAGCCCAATGTGAGGCCATCTTCGTTCATGCTGTCGAAAGTGACATCGGCAAGAACCATCTGAGCAAGGGTGTTTTCTGGTTCTCCCTTGACGAACGTTGGATCAGAAAAACCTATCCCAGCCATAGCGCGGACCTAGATATTGTGTGAGATGACACGCAAGTGCAAGGAATGCAAAAGACCTTACCGCAGAATGCGCCCCATCTGCGCCGATCACATATTTCGCCATGATTACCCTGCCATCTTCAAACGTGACGTCACTGAGCTGTGGATCATCCGCATTGCGCCTCAGTCCGGCCACTTTCAGAGGTCGGTGGACGGTGACACCAAAGCTAGCCAGCTTCTTCTCCAGTGTACGTTCAGTAACGTTCTGAGTGATGATGAGAACGTATGGGTATCGAGTGTGTGGTTTGAGACTGTCGATATGAGGACTGATAAGGTTTGTAGAGCGAGTTGCTATGTTGAACGTAGTGGCTTTGGTGCCCTGCGATACCATGTCGTCCCCACAACCTATCGTGTCCAATGCCTAGACTCCATGACTCAGACACATTGAAGACGAACAAGAGAAACGACTTACCTCCAGAATGGCAGCATGAACCACGATGGCTCGGGAAATATGTCTGCCCCGGGGTATGGCGTCAACGATGATGAAATCATGAAAGCCCTGGTGGAGGAGAGACAGGGCGGCGGCAAGTCCTGCTGGACCAGCACCTACGATGAAGACGGTGGTTTTGCCAGGTAGAGACATGCAGACAATGTATACGGAGGAGTGTGGTGCAATGAAGGCCATGGGGATTTATATGCATTCTCGTAGGCCTATACTTAACAAAGATGCCAGCTCGGATGGGTCGGAAGTTGGTAGAGGGGACCGATGGTGGCGGTGGCAGAACAGCGCGAGGCTCAGGTTGTCCGACTGTCATCATATCTTTCCAATGCCCGGCTGCATCGGCCCGATGATCAGCAGGACACGGGCCTACGCACTTTTGAACGCACGAGTCAGATTTTGAATGCTGTGAATTCCCTATTCGCTTTGACAACAAAATATGAGCGAGGTCTCGTCTTTGTACATGACCTGGGTGTTATCTTGTTCAATGGCTCACAGTTCTATGTTAACTAGATCAAAAAAAATTCTGGCTTGATCATCCCAGAGGAGAAAGATACAAATGTAATAAGGAAGGATATCACCGACGACTCCTGACCGCGATCCTCTTGCTCTTTCCTGGACGCTTACTCCCACCTGTGCGTTTGCCACCGGCCATACGTTTCGTTCCAGCCGTATGCTTGTCCTTGGGTGGACCGCCTCGCTTATTGGAGCCGCCCTGATTTTTTGCACGTTTAGCTGCAGGGCGATCGGAGACAGCGTCCTCGACGGCGATGTCGAAAGCCTCTCCGTCAGCGTCCTGATTGTCAAGAGCCCCTCTACGTTCTGCGTGATGAAAACGTCAGTCAACCGAGCATGTTCTCAGAAAACGCTTCGCAGCCTACTTCGCTTGAGTGATTTCAGTCGCTCTTCCATCTCCTTCTTCCCTTTCTCCCTCTCGCGCTGTTTCTCGACTTGTACTTGTTTACCAAACTTCTTGGCTGCGCGTTCCTTTCGCTTTTCCTCGGCTTTTTTGATCCCAGCACGCTCGTCGAGTAACCGGGAGCGGATGCGTTCCATGTGGGCGTCTGACTTGATCATTTCTGCGAAATAGTCAGAGGGACGGGTGAATGCGAGTGAATGCGATGTTGCGAGTGTTCGGGCATGGTCTGCCGAGTACAACGCTTGTTTGTAACTAGAAAAGCGAACGAGAAAGTCAAGGGGTGGATATATCGGATGAGGCCTTTCGCTCACAATGCAAGCTCGCGATTCAGGTCATCGTCGACGTCGACGTCGATGGTTTCTGGGAAAGGGACGACGAGGGTTTCCGTCCATGGTAACGAAGGGTCGAGTTGGACCGTCTCGCGTATGCGACGAAGGGCGTCCTATTGATTAAAAGCAGAGAGAAGGGTCATCATACTTGCTAAAGTAGAGGCGTGCACGCTTTTACGCACGGTATTGTCGATTTCGACTTTTTGTTTTGGTATGGCATCCTCGTCGAGAACGACTTCCTCGACATCGTCTTCGTCTAGGGCGACTTCCTCTTCGTCCTCCTCTTCTTCAATGTCTGGTTCTGGTTGTACAACTTTTTTGGTGTTCTTGCCCATTGCTAGCTTGTCGTTCAACTTGTACATGAGAGCTTGATCAGGCTTGCCTTGCATCGACTACCGGATAAGGAAAGACCGACAAACCTGAAATCTTTTCGACTTGACCGCCAGCGTCCTCGACGTCCAGACGTCCCCACTCCACTAAAAGCCCTGATAGACCACGATGGTGAGTACTCCTTTGCAGCGATTTTTCTCTGGTTGACTTTGTATGACTTTTTAACCAGCGGCCAATTCTCTTGCAAGGCAAGCACTGCTTCATATGACCTCCCTCACTCCGGAACTCAATGAAAAATCAGGCCACGAACGTTCTCTAACGCAAATAAAATTCAACGCCGAGGGCGATCTCCTTTTCTCATGTTCAAAAGACCACGTCATCAACGTCTGGTTCTCCCACAACGGTGAACGGCTTGGGACATACGATGGTCATAACGGGACGGTGTGGACGATCGACGTCGATTGTGAGTTCTGAAAGTCGCGTATGTCCGTCATCCGACAGAGGGGGGGGCTCATATGAACTAGCACAATCTAGATTTCTTGTTTCCGGTTCAGCAGACAACGAGCTACGGTTGTGGAACGTCTCGAACGGGAAATGTCTATACGTTTGGGAGTTCCCGACCGCGGTGAAACGGGTCGGGTTCAGCGACGACGACGAGAGAGTTGTCTGTATCACCGAACAACGTATGGGGCACCAGGGTGCTATTCGCGTTTTCAGATTAAATCGCGACGGCGATGGAACGGACCGTTCGTCCTTTTTTTTTTCATTCTGTTTTGTGACATAACGTCGCGACGTGTCGCTTCATCACTCATTTCTACCGTCCCCCGTTACAGAATCACGCGAACCAGAACACATGTTTCATCCTGTCGGCTCTAAGGCCACAGTGTGCGCATTTACCTACACGCCCAATGTCGTTCTTACCGGACATGAATCTGGAAAGGTCGCCCTTTTCGACGTCGTCACTGGGACGGAAGTTTTAAACAATGAGCGCGCACACATGGATACCGTGACTGATCTTCAATTATCGCCGGATCGGACTTACTTCGTGACAAGTAGCAAGGATAAGACTGCACGGGTCGGTCCTTGCATTCGTTTACCATTCTGGAATGCCACTCATTACATTCTGCCCTTCAAGCTACACGATACCAAAACCCTACGGGTGCTCAAGACATTTTCCACAGAGACGCCGCTCAACAGCGCAGCACTCGCACCAAACAAGCCCTATGTGAGTACGAATTATCTTCTCTAATGTAGTCCGTTCTCAAACTGGGCACCATCCAGATTCTTCTCGGCGGAGGACAGGAGGCGATGCAGGTTACCACGACGTCTGCGCGGCAGGGCAAGTTTGAAACACGTTTCTGGCACAAGGTATTTGAAGAAGAGGTTGGGCGCGTGAAGGGCCATTTCGGGCCCGTCAACACGTCAGTCGCTTGCTAGAACGTGCGAACGGTTTGCTGACCGTATCCCTAGTATTGCAGTTCACCCTGTCGGAAATTGTTATGCTTCTGGAGGCGAGGATGGTTTCGTACGGGTCCATCACTATGATGAATCATACTTCCGAGCCAAACCCTATGGTGACTTGGATATCGAGGATTAATCGATGACCTGTATTCTACGTCCCATGACAAGGGAATGTATCACTGATTCTCCTAACAGTCTAAGTTCTACATTAAGGGGTACATCTATGTGTCCAATAAGTAAGGAAGAATCGCTTCTACTGTACATGTTGTTACCATGGGCAAACTCAGGCCCCTACGTGTACAAACGCAATCTTCTGTGCCAATGACACTCCCTTTCCGACTACTTTCAGCGCTTCATTGAGCGATCGCGCAGTATTTGTATACTGCATCGAACCACTTTCTTTTGAAATGATCTCTCCATAGAATGCAGCAGCAACTTGCCGCATCGCATCGTCATCAACGGGCCAAAGTGTTCCGATGACACTCCGGATGCCCGAATACTGCACCGAAGCAGCGAGATGTATCACCTCTTCCGGTCCGACAGCGTCCCCTCTGTTACACTGTCCAGACAAGAACGCAAACTCGGCCTGCGGACGTACATTGGAGATGTCGTACAGCGACAGCATGCCGTCTCTCGTCGCGAATCCTGAATAGCACGGTAGGGCGGAGTCCAGCGAAGCGGGACAAGCTAGATGGAGCCATACCGGCTCTCGAAAGGCGGCAAGGACGCCTTGCGAGGACACTTCCTCGCCCTCTATTCGCCTGAACGGCATGCTAGGCGGAATGCAGTTGCGTATCAGATCTAGCTCGTGGCTTGTCTCGTCGGACGCTGTATGGCCGATCGCGACGATCGTGGGGATCGTCTGGCTGGTTAACAATTGCTTCGACTTTTTGCGCTTCAGGAAGCCCGGGACCATCATGCTTGTACGACCGGACCGCGGGACTTCGTGAGTGCTTCCAGCTCTGGCGCGTACGAGTGCCTCGAGTGTAGGCGTGTACGATGAAACGTATATTTGTGATAAACTTGATCCACCTTGCCGATATGGACCTGCAGCGTGCAGGGGTATTGACGCGAATACGCCGGCGGGGCACCACCACAGACGGGAACCCACTGGGATATCGGGTGATAAATGTTGGACGATCGGGGAGACAACGAGATCCCAAAGGTCCGATAACAGGTACTCCAGGGCTTCTCCGTCGTCGTTACCGGTAATAAGGTTCCCAGTAAGTTCCCGAAAACGTGTTGCCATCTGCGACACATCCTGGGCCGTCATATGTGCAAGGGGAACGTGGATAGGTTGTGTATTGTACAGCAAAATGAGAGCATCGCACGTATGCTGACTAGCGTTGAGGATGATGACCGGACCATCCAATGCAGCCTTCTCGAGCTCGGTGAAGGAGGTGGGCTTGAGAAAAGATTTGAAGCCCTCTAGGCGCCGGATCTGCTCCGCAACCGTCTCCCTTTCTTTCAGTAAGGGTTTGATCTCCTTGGAAAATTTTGAAGCCTTAGAGACATCTTCAAGCTGGGAGGAGAGGCGCTCAAAGTCGTCCGCAAGCGATGCCCCATACTCTCCCATGAGTCGTAGCTCGTCCAAGCACGTCTTGGCCCGCACTAGTTGAGACCACAGGACAGATCTACCCCCTTCGAGAGCTTCGATTGCCTCCACTGGTTCCTGGAAACGCAACACGAAGGAAGCACCAGCGTACGCCAGGTTGACGCTATATCTCCTTGCTAAACATTGTCGGAGCTCAAGAGAGCGCATTGCCGAGACATGGCGACTGAATAAACGGAGCGCGCTGCGGTATACATCGATGCCTGAACGGTGACCGTACGTCTCCGCGTCCCTAACCCATTGAAGCGATGCACGAAACGCTGGCCAAGAAGAACCACTGGCGACGCTCATACTGAGCTCATGATGCCCAAAAGCCTCGTGGAGATCAGAGTGTTTTTGTTCAACGAGAAAGCGAAGGTAGTAAGTCGACGCTAGTTCCGCGTAGACGTCTGAAATCAACGGATGACTCAAAGTGCAAGAGTCTTTGGCGAAGCGGAGATGCTGGAATATTGACTCGATATCCTTGACCTCCCAGGGAATGGCGCGCGCCTTCAAGATACGGGCGAGCAGTAGGTTGCAGGCTGCTCGTAACGAGTCTGTTGCATATTGCATGTTCATGGACGTGCCACAGTAGATATAGGCTTCGTCAAGGTCAAGTTCGTCCCCAGTCTCCTGGAAGCGTAGTAAGAGGGAGGACGCGAGCACTTGGTATAGTGTCGCTTGATCTGAATGAGGAGGAGGTAGCAGCTCGAGCGCCTCGCGAGAATAGGAGATGGACCTATCCAAGTCGACGACTCCTCCGTATAATCCAAAACGCGTCTCCAAACTGCTCGCGCTCCGTTTGAGGATGGCCGCACGATGAGGATGGTCTTGCGAAGTCTCGGTCAGAGCTTCGTTGTAGAGGTCAATGGCGGTATGAAGGTCTTCGGGGTCGCGGAATTGCTCGAAGCGGACATCTAGGCACGCGCCTAGTGCCTCAAGCGTGATGACACGCCGCACTAAATCCTCGGAGTGAATCTCCAAGGCGGAAAAATGTTTCTGTATGGCCTCCTCAAGGTCGTTCAGACCTCCCAATCTCGAGAAGCGGAGGAACAAGGCATTCCCTAGATTATCCAAGAAGATCCCCTCGTCTTTATAATTAGGGGGAAGGAGATTAAGGGCAGTGCGGTAATGTTCGATTGCGAGCTCGAGATCAAGGATATCAGACTGAAGGTTATAACGCATCACGAGGGCATCCGCTAGATCGTAGAACGCCATGAAATGGGGTGGGTCTTCAGAGGACCAAAGCTCAAGCGCGGCCTTGAAGTTCTTGATCGCAATCTGTAGGTCCTCGGGGTCTCCGTGTGATTCAAAACGTTTGATGAGTGCAGTCGAAAGGCACGAAAGTGTGAAGAGACGATCCGGGTGACCATTGCTCATACCGTGCAATGCGATAGACGAGTATTCGATGCAGAGCTCTAGGTCCTTTGGATCACTTTCCAGCTTGAAGCGAGATAAGATGGCGTTGGCGAGATTATAATATGACGCAGATTTGTTCTCCGCGGGAGAAGACTTCACCACGGCATGATATTGGTGGATTGCGTCCCTAAGATCCGAAACGTCTCCGAAGTGCTGGAATCGGGAGAATAGAGCGCTGGCGTAGTTCATGAGGGGCACCAAACGACCATCAGGAGGAAGAATGGAAAGTGCCGTGTTGAAATACTCGATCGCCAGTTCAATATCTTTCTGCATGCCAAGCTGGCCGTACCGAACGAGCAACGCAGCAGCAAAGTTGGCCAACGTGTTGGCTCGTCCAGGATGCCCAGGAGGACGGAAGTCCAAAGCGGTGAGATGACACTCCACCGAGTGGTCTAAATCAGCTATATCACCATGACGCTGAAAGCGAATGGATAGTGCGTTGGCGAGGTTGCTGAGCAACTTGCTTCGTGTGTCGTTGGATAGGGCAGTGGATGACCTTGCTAACGTCAATGCCGAGCGGTAGTGGACAACGCATAAGCTGAGGTCGGAGGGATTTCCCTGTGCTTCGTAACGGGAATAGAGGTTGTCAGCGAGACGGACGAGCGTGTCGAAGTCCTGTTGATTGGTTCAGTCAAAATTCAGCAATGCTCCAAATGAGCTGCTCACGCTCATCCCGTTGAGCTTACTCGGTATATATATGCCTTCTAGCAGTGCGGTGGAAACAGTTTTCGACAGGTCTGGCAGCTGCGTTATGCGGGCAAAGGTGGGCAAGAGTGCGCTCCCATACTCCACATAGGTTATATGCGGGCCACTGCGTTAAAGGGGTCGAGAAGCTGTTACGAAACTGACAGAACCGTCACCAGAGCTCGGGAGCGCTGACATCGCAACGATACTTGGCAGATTTCACACGTTGGAGTAAAGCCTCGGTTGCGTATAGTCAGTGGAAAAACTCACTTGACTGCTTCGAGCTCTCTGAATCACACGCGGACTACGAGCGCTTGACTCGGGTGTTTGCAGGAAGAGAGTCGACTACACTGAAAAACTAATGAGTACAATTCTGACGTTGAACTTCGTCATGGCGACCAACCTGAGGCAGACTGGATCAGAAGATGAAACTTGAAACCACATGCAGAACTACGATTGAGTCAGGACCTTGAAATCAGCCAGGAAACAAGCGAATCGCGGATGTCCTAGAGCTGGGATGTTGGCTGTCAACTGAACTCTCACTGAGTCGGGAGCAAGCTTCTATTTTTGGTCAGACAATTCATCTCCGACTCGTCAACGATCCGGGGCCGAGGGATGTTGACTATTTGGACGATTTCGTTGGTGTGAACTCCACAGCAGTTCCCACTTGAAGACTAGCAGCGATCCACTATTCAAGTCGATGTGGCGTAATGTTTCACGTCCCATACGGTGTGTACCTCCCAGCCTGAACCTTCATCTCACTGCGAAACTTTATCAGTAAGTCACTGTATGTCTTTCAAGTGCCTGACAGAGACGTTTCAAACAATGGCACCGAGGGCCATCTGGAGATCCGGCAGTATGGCATACGACATGTCGACTGCGTCGCATCAGATCGCGGTTTGGTGATTTGGCAATGAGTCCCAATTCTTGACGGGTCCACGGGACAACCGGACACCCTCTCGGACAACCTTATGTGAAGAGCTCTACCTCTATGCAATGATGCCTCCTAGATTTGACTATAAATCCTCCCACATCACTTGAATTATTATCTTCACAATATTCTTATCGCGCTACCCCATGCTTAGTGCATCAACAGCCGCTCTCCGCTCCCCTTTCCCTCTTGTTCGGCCGCCAGGAGTCCAATACAAAGCGCGGTGACGAGGGATACCATCATACTAGCGTGCACCGGAGGAAAGTATCGATCAACCGCCCAAGAGAGTATCGATCATCCTGCGTCTGTGGAAAGGAACGATCAGCATCGGAATCCGAACGCATGGGGACAGACGTACATTCGTGATAACGCCGATGCGATCTCACGCGCTGTTCTGCGTGCTTTGGTACCGAAGATCTCCGGCGTCCGCCTATGACATCGTTCACTTGATCCACACCCACGCCGCGTCCACGCATCCACGCGGGTGCCACAAAGAAAGATTTACACCTGCAATACGACATTCCATCGTTTACGTACCCATCCATGAATCGGTTAACCTCACAAAATAGTGTCAGATCGCAACTCACCGCGGTACTCAAACTGATTCCCATCGAGGTGTCACGCAGCAAAAACGGACTGCCGACGAGCGCAAAGGCCACGTAAGAGAATGTTGTCAGGAGGGTCGTCCCCGGCCAACGAACGTAGTCGTCTGGGTGCGTTTTCGACCATGTACACCCCGAGTCGGTGCGTCAGCCAAACGTGCTCTTGGGATGAAAAGGGGACGGCGATGTACAAGCACACCGGGACATTTATCCATCGTAAAACTGACCATGCCTTATAGAATGGTTTCGTGGTGGGGTCTTCCCTCGATCCCGTCTTCAATGGTTTGGGATAATATGTGGTACACACCGTGTAGGCTGATGCGATGGTTTGGTGATGTAAACAATTGGAACCCCTTCGTCCCGTGTGACGCACCGAGTGCCATTAATAAACACACGCCCCGCATTAACGTCGTTCGACACCACTCGGGACCCAATACCATTCCCACGCGATCAAGCCATGAAATCAAGCGTCGCTTGATCCGCCTTGAAAAACGATGGCAGGCGTGCAGAAACCTGGAATGACGCTTCGTCTCATCATGCAGTGTGTCTGAACGCGAAGACGACGGGATAATCTCCGAAGGCAATCACGCTGTGTCTTCGTGGGAGAGATTCCTCAGCGGGTGTGGCGAGCGAATAAGAATCGAGTTGGGAGACTCGTCGGTACATTGATAATGTTTGACGCCCCGTCTCTGGGTGAGTCGTGGATGCACCGCTCCTCGTTGTATTCTCGTTTGTGCATGTGTCGAACAAGGCCTCCCGATTACAATACCGTTTATGTGTAGGGGGAGGAAAGGCGCGTGTTCGTCGGGCCCGTCTGACGGGGACGAGGTTCGGGTCGTCATCGGTCGTCTACCTCTTCGAAGTCCATAGCACTGTCGGATCCATTGAAGCGAGAGATAAGCTGAAGGGAGTTCACAGCTTCCTGGTGTCGACCAGCATGACGAGCTCGGTATCGCGATAACTCGCATTTGTTGGCATGGAACCCCGGACAAGACGATCAACGCGTGCACGATTCGCACGATGCGTTGGCTCACTCCGAATGACGCGCTGCCACGCGAGAATGCCAAACAGAGCAGGGAGAAAGGGCGTCCCGCTGGACAGCGCACTACGACCTACGAGGTCTTTATGGGTTGCCCAACCAACTCGGAGTCTCGGACAGCACCAACCATCAC
>JBBPRU010000353.1:0-10721 GCA_038093245.1 Boletus holoroseus
CTCGGTGATCTACTGGGGGCAGAGGGCAAAATTCAAGCGGTGTTGGCTTTGACAGGTGTATGCTGATGGCCGGTATGATCCGGACGATCCCGAGTGACAGCGTGAGTCACGTTGGCAGTTGCACGTGACATCACATGACACGAAACTGAAAGTTTTGTTTCAGCTTTTCGTTACTCGAACACGACCTTAGCATTCCAGGAACGAGAATGCTGATTAGATTACCCATCCGCTCAACATCCGCTCAACACGATCGAGCAGCGTACACAACGCGGTTCGCCAACGTCTTGAAGGCGCCATACTAGGCCACAATCTGTCAACGTTGGACCGAATCGGAAGCGCTTGTCAGTGAGTGACGGGCTCTGTCATCGTCGAGGGCAATCTATCTGGCTTATCGATCAATCAGGCCTGGACGTGGTTTGACTTAAAGCTCAGTAAAGTTTTAAATTCTTCAGAATCTGTTGTCGTCCGTGTTTCTCGCACCAGCTACGACTGATCAAGTTGGGGATTCTTGATCACCAAAGATACACACAGTGAGGTACGTTGTTAAACAACTACCTGAGTCCTTACCGAAGAACTCAATCAATGTCGTAGTGGTGTTCATGGCCGAGATTCTCACCCGTGACGACCGGTCGTGGCCAGTGCCGACCACTCAGGACGACTGTAACCGCGCCATATGTTCGGATCCGGCCTACGCTTTCGTGGTAGAAATCCAGATGAGGACTCGTGCTTCGAGTATAACAATGCAATCTACACAGAGTGGAGTACTCGAGTAATGCCATCAAGTAGGTGTTATGGACATAGCAAGTCTTGTACGACATGCTAGTTGCAAAAGTCGGGGCGAGATGCTGCCTGCTGGTATTCCCGTTCAAGTACTTCGTTTTTGACAGTCCATCTTCCGAGGATAGCACCCGCCAGATGGCCCTTCAGCGAGCCATGTGATGTGACGTTCCACACTGTCTCCGCAGAAGCAAGTATTTGATGGGCCGGAGATACAGGCTCCGGAGCAATTACATCCTGCCATTACCTGGGCTCGCTGATGGACGTTCTTCCCGCGAGGTCGGTGGATCCAGCAGAAGCGAGGTTCTTCGATGTATGCCGTAACCAGGAGAGTCTCAAACTTCATCCCACCGCTAACTTGGTAAGTAATCCTGCCAACCGACGTAATGGATGAGGTCTGTTGGCCAGCTGGTCGAATAAAAGTTTGTTGCACGCAGAAATTTTCCTGGATCGTTTGGCGAACCAACTACTTTGACCTTGGTATTGAAGTCGAAGCTGTCCGGACGCATCGGCGTTGGTGCTTCTTGAACGGACGGCACTTGGGCCCAAATGCGTTGACATCGGTTGGCAAATACTCCCCGCCGTGCGAGCTGCGCCGGCAAAGAGAGCTGAAAATATCAGAGACCTTGCTCGCCACACAATTCTAATTCCACCCCTTCTCCATTTCGCAATGAGCGTTGAATCCTGATCATCATCGGGTGAATATATTGACTGGTTGTTGATCTGAGTTATGTCCGATGCAAATGGATCCGGGGCGTTTCTCCATTCAGTATAGTATGGAACGTGACAGCAATCGACCCTGCACGAGCGGACAAAAATTGGCCAGCTTCGCGGGGGACCCAGTAATTCCGACCTCATCACCAGGAGGAGTGGTCAGACGTGACGTGTGACCAGATAAACTATATCCGGATGGATTGATGGGAAATCAGAGGCTGACCACTGATTGTACATAGTACCTGTCGAGACGGAAGTATACTGACAGTATCAGTAGCTCATTCGACAAGGTTTGGGCCCGGGGAGTACACTCAAAGTTCGTACATCGACTCTGACCATTTCGGTAGGTAGTTTATTTCTTGCGCTCTAGCACTGAACCAGACTGAACCCCAGTTAGGACTTTGCCTTAACGAGATTACTATAGAAAGGAAGAAGGACGTCCCAACCTTACAAGGGAACATTGCGCCTCCTGATACGCGAATGTCGGCGTTGTTATCTCCGAACAACTGTAACAGAAGGAGACCGTGGAGATACTAGAAGTAGCGTCGATATCCAAAATTTATTGCATGCAATGATGTTGCGCAAAGGGAACGACGTTCAAGATGGAATATGGAGTTACCGTTGAATGTTTGCGAGGTTGACACGCCCCAATTGAACGAAAATCTAGATCCCTGTCCCGTCGCCTCTCGACGATGGGAGTGGTGAAACTGTCAGTGGGACCTGGATGGAGTACTAGCGATTTCCGGTTCCTGGTGCCTCAGCCGTCGGCTGTTCACCAGCCCTTTGCAGCCCTTTGTGTCTGGCACCGCACCAGTCGCGAGTTAGCCACGCACCCACACCTCCGAGTCATTCCGAACACAGGACAAAGTAATAGATGGCGCGATTTTGCGACGTTGTGAGAAATGAATGGCCTTGGAATGACTGAGCTGCATGCACAATAGCCTTTGCAAGCTACCCGTAAGAGCTGGCGAATCACCCTTGTAGTAGGCCTGCGAGCTTGAGGAGACATGTGACCATTGGATCGCATCGCCTACCTATCGTCTGTGAACACGCGTTTTGATGGGTCCTGTGTGAATGCAGCATGGCCGTCAGGGGTTGGAGACCCCCCTGACACGATGTTACGAGTAAATGAACGGCATTTATCTTGCCGAATCGCAAATTCGTTCGACCTCGGGCCGGCGGCGTTGGACCTGATCTGATTCGTGCTGCGGTCTCAGACCAATAATTTTGGTTCAGGAAAAGCGTCCACTGGTTCAACTCGAGTATGAAGCACACTATTTTTTTGCGTGGCAAGTAGCCATAGGAGGTTCCAGCGAAAACGCTTGAAAACACTCGCGGGAGGAAAAGACGGAGACATAGTTACACCGCACTTCCGCCGAGGGCCGAGATAAGGGTGTAATATTCTTGTCATAGCATCATCAAGATGCTATCGGCTCACCGGTGGCTGTGTATGTGCCGTCCATGGCGTGATTGGATGTACTGTTGTGAATATCGCGCTGCGCAAACCACTGACGTGCATTCCTGTAATATAGAACTGAAGCTCGCCTTGATCTGTCTCATTAACGAGTGGTAAATGGACGTGTTTTCCAAAGAAAGCTAGGCTGGCTGCGTGGCTGAAACATTGTGGGTAATTCCCTCGGTGGTTTTCAATCGAGAGGGGGGCGGATAATTGCGGCATTTGCGGCATTTGCGGCGAACTCGTGGAAAATGGAAAAGTCGAATATGAAGGAATCCAGGCAGTAGCTCCAGGAGCTGAAGGGACAGACGGAGTGTTTGGGATCGAGGCACCAACAGTCGACATTGCTGAGATGGCCCCCAAGTGTGTCAGGGTCGGCAAGCGGATGTAGGTCCATGCGCCATCTGGTTGGCGCGACGGATGTTTCGACCCACGGTGTTCGCCAGTGACAGTTGACCGGAGCTCGGAGTCGCGGTGGGGTGCACTGTTTGCAGTGCGAGTACAAGTGTATTGTGGGCAGTGCCTCGGGCGAGTTGCAGGATGGTTATTTTAGAGGGTGTGCTCGCCACCACTGGCACGAGAAGTGGTGTTGCTGATCCACGCGAACCAGCGCCTCTGCAGAGCATAGCAGAACATGATGGTGGGATGCTGGCAAAAAAGGACTGAACGAGGCACTGAGGTGCAACGAGGATAGAGAGACAAGCGGGTGTAATGAAAAGAAGCCAGTGAGGGTCTACGGATGCAGGAATTCGATTAATGCCATGACTTCGTGCGAGGACCCGAGATAGCGATGATGTGATATCATCATACCAAATGTGAGTTCGACTGGACCCCCTTTCACCAGGCACATGAGCGAGCAATGTTTTGGTGGCTCCCCTCTGCTGTGCCTCTGTCTCAGGTTAGAGGGCGAATGCGCAGCGGACTCGACGACAGCATAACAACCCAAAAAAGGAATCTCCCGAAAAAATACCAAAAAAAACGGACGAAAATAGTGCCAGGAACTGGACGTGATGTGCCTGAGCGATCTGATTGGTCGGCCGCAGATCCTTAGCAGTACACATCCCAGTCCTCCCACCGCACCAAGTCCTCTCTCCCTCGCCCCTCGATCCTCCCCCGCCCCACTCCCAGTGCGCCTCACCTCGCGCCACCCGTCCTCCCCGTCCTCCCCCCGTCCCCACCACGCTTACTTCTCTCTTCTCCCCCGCCCCCTCTAGACGCTCCCACGAACGATGGCGCGCAGGCCTACTTCTTCGGCTGGTGGGTCGCGCCCCTTCACCTCTTCCAACCTTCGCCAGCCCACCTCCCCTGCCGCGTTCGACCACGCGCACTACCCTTACGACAACACTTACTTGGAGGAGGAGGAGGAAGACGAAAGCGACGCCGAGGACCTCTTCGCATTCCTCCCACCCTCGACCGCAGATCAACAGAGAGACGCAGAGAAGCACCCTCAGGAGCTTCTCCATAGTGCACCCCCATACACCCATCTTTTCGCCAATGCACCACCTCCAGATGTCCCTTCCGTCGCATACCCGTCCCCGACCTTCGATCCTTATGCCCGTTTCCCTGTTGATGTGGCTGGGCCTTCCTCTCTTTTCTCCCCTCCCGTGTCGAATATACCCGTCGAGAGTCCCCCCTCCACCATTTCGCAGCATGCCGGGAGTGACCCGTATCGTATGCGAAAGCTTAGTTCCGCCCGCCCTCCAACAACAGATACGAAGCCTTCCAGAACAAGCGCAATCAGTTCACGCGAAATCCATGTAGACCTTCCCTCTAGTCCCCCAGAGAAGACCCTCGAAGTCGACCCTCATTCACCCCGCCGAAAACGGATTCTGTCTTCTACTATAGCTGATGACACCGTGACGCTCGACCTCACACCCAGCATGTTGGAGCAAGATAGTCGAGAAGGTTCGATCAAGTACGTTGCCTCGTTACCGTCCTTCTTCTCCGCTCATAATTATACCTAGGATGGAGTTCGACTTTGATG
This sequence comes from Boletus holoroseus, assembly GCA_038093245.1. Taxonomy (NCBI): domain Eukaryota; kingdom Fungi; phylum Basidiomycota; class Agaricomycetes; order Boletales; family Boletaceae; genus Boletus; species Boletus holoroseus. The sequence goes on from JBBPRU010000353.1 coordinate 4,932, forward strand.
CGGTAAACGAAGAGGATAGCCCTTTCCCAGAGGTCCGCGCATCCGTCTCCAACATCGATGACCCAGAAATGCCAGTAATGACCGTGCGTATGTGGGTCATAGGTCTAGCACTCTGCATGATCGGCGGGTTAGTCCATTCACCGTCTATTTTAGCCGTTTCTTAATTTTCGCAGATCATTGAATGTCTTCTTCAACTTCCGACAACCGGCCCCGAATGTCTCGCCCCTTGCACTTCTCATCATAAGTTATCCCATTGGCAAATTCTTCGCCTTCGTCCTCCCAATCACTACTTATCGACTCCCTCGATGCCTTGGTGGGCTCGAATTCTCGTTGAACCCCGGCCCTTGGAATATCAAAGAACATGTCCTCGTCTTTATCATGGCAAACGTGGCCATTGGTCCGCCATACGCTCTCAATGCTATCGTTGTAACCCAGCTGAACTACCACATCGCCGTTGACTATTGGTTCAGTGTCCTCCTGGTTGTCGCCACGCAGCTCACAGGTTTCGGTCTTGCTGGTGTGTGCAGACGATTCTTGGTGTGGCCCGCTGGCATGGTCTGGCCCCAAAATCTCGTGACATGCACGCTGCTGAACACTCTGCATGCGGAAGATGATGAGGCACCGGGAGGCATTACTCGTTATAGATATTTTCTCTTGGTCTTGACTGGTGCTTTTTTCTTCTTCTTCATCCCCGGTGAGTAGTTATTTGGTTTATGGTCATAAAAAATGCCCATACTTTGTCAGGATACCTCTTCCAGGCTCTTTCTGTGTTCTCATGGTTGTGTTGGATATTCCCAAACAATGTCCCAGTCAACCAGATGTTTGGCGTGAGCTCCGGGTTAGGGATGAGCATCCTCACTTTCGATTGGTCTCAGATAGCCTGGATTGGCAGCCCACTGATGTATCCATGGTGGGCTGAAGCGCATATATTCGTAGGCTTCGTGCTTTTCTTCTGGATCATCACGCCTTTGATGTACTACACAAACGTATTGGCACTTCCTTCATCGAAATTTGCCATGTTAACTTTTGATTCACAGACTTGGGACCTCGCATACTTCCCCATCAATGACGATAACCCATACGACCGCTTTGGGCAATACTACGACGTTTCCCGTGTATTAGACAGCTCAAGTCGCTTCAATCTCACGGCATACAACGAATATTCCCCGTTATACCTGCCAGCAACTTATGCCATGACTTACCTCCTCGCGTTCGCGCTTTCAACCTGTGTGCTAGTCCACACTGCCTTGTATCATGGTCGTAGCGTTATAAAGGGGATGAAGAGGATCCGCGTGGAACCGGACGATATCCACGCAAAATTAATGCGCAACTACCCAGAGGTGCCGGATTGGTGGTATATCGTGTTTTTCATTGGATTTTTCCTCTTGATGGTGCTTGTCGTCGAGGTACGTAAGAGTATGGTCGTTCCATTCCTTTGTTTCTTACACCCTCTCCTCAGGTATGGCACACTTCTGTGCCTGTGTGGGCTCTGTTGCTAGCCGTGTTTTTGCCAATGTTATACGTGCTACCTTCCGGTTTCATCTTCGCAATGACCGGCCAAGGGGTAAGGGTTTTATCTTCTTGCTATCACTCCGAAGTTCATCACATTCGTTAGGTTTCGTTGAATGTGCTAGCTCAAATCATTCCGGGTACACTTATAGCTGGTAACCCCATTGCAAACATGGTGCATACATGCTCGAACACATCACCCCGCTCCTTTTTGTTGATGATCTCGTAGATCTTCAAGGCTTACGCGGTGCAGACGCTGATGGAGGCGACTTCGTTCGTTCAGGACTTGAAACTAGGTCATTACATCAAAGTACCCCCACGATCGACGTTCATGGGTACGACATTTTGCGTTTTCTTGCGAACCACGTAGAGTCTGACAATATACGACAGTGCAGGGTGTCGGGACACTTCTTGCTTCGTTCGTCCAAATTGGCGTGAAGCAATGGCTGTTTGACAATGTCCCGGATATTTGCTCTCCGGATCAAGCAAGTTACCTTACCTGCCCACATAATCAAGTGTATTTCACGGCATCGGCGATTTGGTACGTACGATTATTGTCCTCCCGACGGTGTGTTTATCCCTCTCGTTCAAGGGGCCTTATCGGGCCTACACGGCAGTTTGGTCCCGGTTCACTGTATCAGCCCACGTTGTATGCGCTCATCGTCGGTGCCTTTCTGCCTCTCCCTTTCTGGCTCTGGCAACGACGGTATCCCAATTCTTGGGTCAAATTCGTGAGCGCCCCGGTGGTTCTCAGTGGTGTGTCATATATACCACCTGCCGCTGGTATCAATTACTCCGCATGGTTCGCGACCGGGTTTGTATTCCAGTACCTTGTGCGAAAGCGAAACTTTGCCTGGTGGAGCAAGTTCAATTACGTTACTAGCGCCGCTTTAGATAGCGGTAAGCTCGTTCCCTCCATCGGTACTAGTGCGTATCTTGACAACAACTTCCTAGGTACTGTTCTGTCAACCATTGTAATTTTCTTCACTCTGGCCGTGAGTGTAACAATCAAATTCTTCCATCGGGACGATTCACTGAGCAAGCTTCGCAGTTCCCAAAAGGTGGCATCTATCTTAATTGGTGGGGGAACACTGTTTTTCAGAATAGTAGGTGTCTCGCGTTGTCCCACATGTCATAATACCGACGAATATTCTACAGCTGCAGATTGGAATCGTGTGGCGTTGAAAGCAATACCTTCAGAGGGCATTCCATCATTTTAATGTACTTAGCAAACATCTGCATCAATATCATCACTTCATCTAGTCCTTCCTCGACACGGCCTCACCATATGGATACTGATACGATTAGGTGCTTGCTTTTTCCGCTCTAGAAGCTTTGCCTTGTTGGCAAGTTTCACCCACCACGTGAGTTGTCTAATGCTCGGAAGTCTTTACACGCTCCAAGCAGAGGTACTTATCCCCATAAGTGAACTCAGCTTGCCATGCGACGTTTTCGGACGACGCGTTATACGGAATCGTCACGCGTTACCGACGGAGAGCAGTCTAATTACATCCTACCGTGGATGCCATGCAGTGGGGGACCCGGTCGCATGGTCCAACCATAATTGTTTATCCGGCACGAATTGACTCAGTTGACCTCCGACGTCGAGTAGCCTATTTCGGTCAACCTCGGTCCTTTTTCCTCTTTTTTTTTTGGTTTTCACTTGTTTAGAAGCAAATATGATGATACAGTGACCAGTGCAGTGGAAAGTACAGGCAAGATACAGCCACGTCGGACCGCATGTATGACGGCGAGGATATCGTACGTGTGTCTGTGGAGAAGGCTGTGCTAGAAGACGATCATCATCATCACCCCCTTCCCCTACCTCGGGCACCACGAGGACCTGTGCCCCGGGTATTGCCACGCCCTAGATAGGGGGAAAGGGTACATGCATGTGAGAAACGTGCGTCAAACGGTAGGCGGATGACTCACCTCTCGCTGGTAATCCGCGTCCGCCTGCAAAGTGCGAGTGTGGTAGGAAACGTGGAAGCATCGATGGTGTGGTTCGTCGAACAATGGGTGATGGGTGATGGGAAAGAGACGCCACGGAGGATCGGTGAAAAAAAAAATGAATGGATGAAAGAGAATGCGAGGATTCGACGTACCTCTGGGACCGGGACCTGTACCTCTTGCACTCCGCCCAGCTTCGCGTACGCGCGTTTGTTCTTCCTTGACCGCATCCAGGAGGGTATCCGGTACGCGCAAGTATTTGATCTGTTTCACGATGTACGACATGCAGCCAAAACGTGCGGCACACCCAAACACCGACGGCCATCCACACACGCACGGGATCCAAGTCATGGACATCATGTGAGATCGGATGATTGTTTCGATCAAGACGGGGGGGGCGGGGAGACGAGACGTACCGTACTACCACGGATGTAACACTCCTTGAGTTTCCAGAATCGATCGCCGTCTGCGCTCGTCTGATACACTTCGCGTAGGGTGATGTTCATAAAGTTGTCGTAGTTGACGAGATGGCCGTTGAACGTCTCGCCGTTTTTGAGTTCTACGAGCTTGGAAACGCGTGTCAGTAAGTCCGACCAGGTCAGGGCGTTGATTTTTTTTTCTTGGAGTGCGTCACGCGATCGGGGGGTTGCTCAGAGAGGGGACTCACCATAGGTTTGTTTTGGGCTGCGGTGAGTAGTGATAGTGGTAGCTGTGGAATAGTTTGATGAGGAGCAAGGAACGAACGGGATGGTCGTGCGTTTACCATTGTGACCGACGATGAAGTTGTCCACAGCGTTCTGCTCGTCGATTGTGTTGATATGAGAGGAGCACGTTCAAGTTTGGCTCACACCTTGTGTCCGCGCGTGGCAGTGCAACGATGTTCTGAATCATTTGACTCGTTAAATAGTATAAATACGCGTATGAGATGTACGAAAAATCAATCAAACGACGAGTTTGATAGAGGAAACAATAGCCTTCAAGCTGACATATCCCTCATTCCCAGAACTATTTCCGTCGCTCTCCACCCATTTCGTCTCTCCCTCCACCCGTCCAGCTACCTTGTGCTGAGATACGACTCGACGGCGCCCTTTCCCTGCGGGGTCCTCCACATCCCGTTGCGATACGAGCTTTTCGCCCAACATGGTCTGAAGAGAATAGATACCCTCAAAAGCACTGTCAAGCTCGACTTCGATGGTGCCTGCGGTCGTTTCGGCGTGACATCGCAAGACAGAGTCAACAGGGGTGTCAGTGAACTTTAATCCGATTTCCCCGTGGCTCGTTGTCGCATCGACATTGAACTCGCCACCTATCAAAGCTTCCGATGTGAGTGAGACCTCTGCATCAATGTAGCTAAAATCAGTTTCTAACCGTGCCGGCACGGAACGAAAATCCCATACCCGTTTGATGTGTGCATGATGAGATCAGAGGGATCCGCGCCTTCACGATGCAATAAGTTCACTGTTGGTGCGATACGGCCATTCAAGATGTGCAAGTCGAGGGAGAATCGGGTGACCATCGATTTCGCCATTCAGCGACGAGAATTGGCCGACCTCGAATGTGACAGACTAGATGGCAACGTCAGAGAACGAGCAAAGATCGGTCACCGTACTCCTTGCCTGGACACTCAGTCTGCTACGTTCTGAATATAATTCGGCATCTTGGTCTCAAGCTCCTTCACTGACAGGGGACTGTCGTTTGCTGCGGGTAGAGTAAGAGTGATGTTAAGTAGGAGTTGATCTGTGGGATCGTGGTGGTGCGCCTCCTGGGGTGTCTGGAGTGTCCGGTTAATAAAAGGTTGACTGAATCAAGTGACCATAGCTAACAAAAATGCCAACACCATGTTCTCTCTCTGCCCCTTCCATGTGACAGACAGTAGCACGTTCGAGTGCTTCATCTTTGTAATATGCAACTCGGATGCGGACATCCACCGTATCGGCAACTTGCGTAGATTGTTCGATGTTGACCTGACCCTGCTGGAAGACACCCCAAGAGAATAGATAGAGAGAATCTGAATCCAGTGGAAGGGAAAAAGTGGTCTCGGCACCATAAGGATACTCTGGTGTCCAGGGCGGCTGATCGTAATAAGTTGTCCAATTAGTACTGCCCACGCATTGGTCGAGGTCTTCGTTCGCGGGTGATAGAAATTGCACTCTGTCGCCTGCCCAATGCTGCGAAAGATATCAGTTACAGCTCTGAGTGAACCAGGCACGGTGACTGCGCACCCATGCATGATGTGGTTGGCTAAAGGCGCGCCCTCCAAATGAAAACACGAGCCAGGTCAGTGCCCCGGTGACAAAGACGAACCAGAGATGTTTGACAAGGGATCGATGA
>JBBPRU010000354.1:0-10719 GCA_038093245.1 Boletus holoroseus
TGTTGGGACCTTATCGGGCGAATCGGGCGACTTGATATTGTTTTATAGGAAGTATATATTCCTTGGGAATTACCCCAACCGTGCCGAGGACGACGCAGCGCAGTGGATAGCGACGAGACAAGATCGCGCATGGACGGTCAGCCACTACGGAATTAACCGAGCCGCGACTTACCGTTTTAGGAAACCGCTGGCGCGCACACCTATCGGACACACATACGGACTACATTCTGCGCAAGATGCTGCAACTACATACGGAATTCATTCATTTCATTGGTAACCTTCTATAGGTAATACTTTCCTTTTATTTAGGACAACCATTGGTAGCTTATCCAGCTCCTCATGTTTGAGGGGGAGTGTTGGAATTATTGCTTACATATCAGGTTGATTACTTAATCATACCACAGTACTTAGGATTTCCGTACTGTACCAGGATACTTTAGTGACTACTAAAGTATTCCACAGGTAACTAGCTTATTGCTAATATTATAGTGACTAACTGAGTATTCTACAAGTCACCCCCACCCTGCTTGGTCTCCTTATATCCACTGAGGTATGTAATGCTTATTGAGTTCGGTCCCTTCGTATCCATCAAGATATCTTATTCCACCCTGCTTGGTCCCCTTGTATCCATCAAGATATGTAATGCTCACCACATTCAGTCCCTTTGTATAAATCGAGGTCAGTTACACCCACCCTGCTCGGTCCCCTCGTATGCATCGAAATATGTTATGCTCACCAGGTTTGGTCCCTTCGTACCCACCGAGATATCCTACCCCACCCTGCTCGGTCCCCTTGTATCCTTTGAGGTCAGTTATGCTCACCCCATCCAGTCCCTTCATATACATCAAGGTCATTTACCCTGACCCTGCTCGGTCCCCTCGTATCCATTGAGGTCAGTTATGCTCACCCCATCCAGCCCCCTTGTATACATCAAGGCCAGTTACCCCCACCCTGCTTGGTCCCTTCATATACATACATCGAGGTCAGTTATGCTCACCCCATCCAGTCCCTTTGTATATATCGAGGTCATTTATCCTGACCCTGCTCGGTCCCCTTGTATATATCAAGGTCATTTATCCTGACCCTGCTGGGTCCCCTTGTATCCATTGACGTCAGTTATACTCACCCTGTTCGGTCTCTTAGTATCCATTGAGATATCTTACTCCACCCTGCTCGGTGCCCTTGTATTCATCGACATTAGTTATGCTCACCCCATCCAGCCCCCTCATATACATCAAGGCCAGTTACCCCCACCCTGCTCAGTGAAAGGATCTTTGCAATCCTTCCCCTGCAATTCGTCCTAAAGCTTGTATCCGTAGCCTTAGCTATGCTAGATCCTAAGGCATCTCACTAAACGGATCCCAATTACAGTGTATTGCACCACTATAACTTGCTAACACTCCCTACCATGCGTATATGGTACACAAGATACCCCTATCGCTTATGCGATATTCCCACACCACCGCTGTTGCTCTTGCAACATTCCCATGAAGCCCGCGATGCTGTTATTCCATGCCACTTCTATTCGCCTCACCCTCAATCTATGGGGAATCCCTGGATCTTCCCCTACATCACGCCTGATCCAGATCTCGGATCTCTTTCATTTCCCTTTTCATTACAGACACTGCTTCCTTTCATCCCATCATAATATCATGCTCATCACCCACATCTTTGTTGCCTGTTCACATTGCTGTTAATGCATGTCTCTTTGATATCATTCCACTTTCATCTCTTATTTATTAAGTAAGTGTACATAGCATGGTCCGTGCACCCGGATACAATAGTATAAGTACCAGTAGAGTACATTGTATTCCTTACACTGAAATTCCTTTTCACCTGTCAGATATTGATTGTGAACCAACCCTTCGGGTCTCCTCAAGGTCGTTCTGACGCCAACACTCAACGATCAATATATTGTCTCTAGCCTTTGTTTTGTTTGTTGGTTTGTATTCTTGTTGGGTTGTTGTAAGAAAGAAATATAGTTCTGAATGAACTAAAAGAAAAAGAAATGGGGTGTGAGTATACTTGACCCAGGGGGTTGTGTACAGTGTCGGTCGGAAGGGGTTGTGTGACAATGCACGGCGACGCTGACCAATCCAGTGAGTCTGGATATGGTTGAGCAATAGGGAATAAAACGAGAGTGAATGGAGGGCCAACGGCGGCCAGAGACAAAGATGACAGATTTTCTGAGGTGAGCTGCACACAGGCCAAAAGCTATACATATTCCCAATGGGAATACAAAAATTTATAGTCCAGGGCATTCCCTGGACTTATCCTAACTAGGAGATATTAAGTATGACTAAGGGAAAGAAATAATAAAACCAAAACAACAATGCTAAGATAAGGTAGGGACCAAGGGAACAAGCAACAAATAATGGTAGTGAAGTGGGAAAATCAGTCCTTACAAACCTAGGGAATATCAGTTCCTTACATCATAACACTTGGTCCCTTTGTATACATCGAGGTCAGTTATGCTCACCCCATCCAGTCCCTTTGTATACATCAAGGTTATTTGCCCTGACCCTGCTCAGTCCCCTTGTATCCATTGACATCAGTTATGCTCACCCTGTTCGGTCTCTTAGTATCCATTGAGATATCTTACTCCACCCTGCTTGGTCCCCTCGTATCCATTGACATCAGTTATGCTCACCCCATCCAGCCCCCTCATATACATCGAGGCCAGTTACCCCCACCCTGCTTGGTCCCTTCATATACATCAAGGTCAGTTATGCTCACCCCATCCAGTCCCTCCATATACATCGAGGTCATTTACTCTGACCCTGCTCAGTCCCCTCATATCCATCGATGTCAGTTATGCTCACCCTGTTCGATCTCTTCGTATCCATTGAGATATCTTACCCCACCCTGCTTGGTCCCCTCGTATCCATCGAGGTCAGTGATGCTCACCCCATTCAGTCCCTTGGTATACATTAAGGTCATTTACCCTGACCCTGCTTGGTCCCCTCGTATCTATCGAGGTCAGTGATGCTCACCCTGTTCAGTCTCTTTGTATCCATCGAGATATCTTACCCCACCCTGCTTGGTCCCCTCATATCCATTGAGGTCAGTTATGCTCACCCCATCCAGCCCCCTCATATACATCAAGGCCAGTTGCCCCCACCCTGCTTGGTCCCTTCATATACATCAAGGTCAGTTATACTCACCCCATCCAGTCCCTTTGTATACATCAAGGTCATTTACCCCGACCCTGCTTGGTCCCCTCATATCCATCAAGGTCAGTTGTGCTCACCCCATCCAGTCCCTTCATATACATCGAGGTCATTTACCCTGACCCTGCTCGGTCCCCTCTTATCCATCAAGGTCAGTCATGCTCACCTTGTTCAGTCTCTTCATATCCATCGAGATATCTTACCCCACCCTGCTCGGTCCCCTTGTATCCATCGAGGTCAGTGATGCTCACCCCATCCAGTCCCTTTGTATACATCGAGGTCATTTACCCTGACCCTGCTTGGTCCCCTCGTATCCATTGACGTCAGTTATGCTCACCCTGTTCGGTCTCTTAGTATCCATTGAGATATCTTACTCTACCCTGCTTGGTCCCCTTGTATCCATCGAGGTCAGTGATGCTCACCCCATCCAGTCCCTTTGTATACATCAAGGTCATTTACCCTAACCCTGCTCAGTCCCCTCGTATACATCAAGGTCATTTACCCTGACCCTACTCGGTCCCCTCATATCCATCAAGGTCAGTTATGCTCACCCTGTTCAGTCTTTTTGTATCCATCGAGATATCTTACCCCACCCTGCTCGGTCCCCTTGTATCCATCGAGGTCAGTGATGCTCACCCCATCCAGTCCCTTCATATACATCAAGGTCATTTACCCTGACCCTGCTCAGTCCCCTTGTATCCATCAAGGTCAGTGATGCTCACCCCATCCAGTCCCTTCATATACATCAAGGTCATTTACCCTGACCCTGCTCAGTCCCCTTGTATCCATCAAGGTCAGTTATGCTCACCCCATTCAGTCCCTTCATATCCATCAAAGTCAGTTATGTACCCCCACCCTGCTTGGTCCTGTCATATCCATCGAGATCGGTAATGCTCACCCTGATTGGTCCCCTCATATCCATTGATGTCAGTAATGCTCACTCTAATCGGTCCCCTCGTATCCATTGAGGTTGGTAAAGCTCATCCTGAACAATCCCCTCATATCCATTGAGGTCGGTAATGCTCACCCTGGTCGGTCCCCTCGTATCCATTGATGTCGGTAATGCTCACTCTGATCAGTCCCCTTGTATCCATCGACCTCAGTATGACTCACCCTGCTTGGGGCCCTTTCGTATCTCTTGATACCTAGTCTATTCATCCTTTCCAGGGCCTTCTGTATCCTATGCATGTATATATCACTTGGGCCTGACCATCTCCCATGGGTCTCATATATCTCGGGCCCACCTAGGTATTATCCATATATGTCAGGTCTTTTGCAAGCAGGCTCTCTGTATGCTACGTGCAAATGTGACTGCATCATGTGACTGAGGGGAGATACAGCACAAGAGCTGATACCTATGTATGGCCTTGCATCCATGCTTTTTCTCGTGCAGATCCTCAACTTGCTACTCAATCCATCTTGGGTTATCTTCCCCTTGTTCTTATCAGAAGTCATTGCAACATGGATGTTGATCTCAATATGTGAAAATGACTTGCTCACCCTCCTCCTGCCAGCAGAAGGATGCCATGTTGCAACTCCAGCATGTGCATTATTGTTAGATGAGGAGTTCAGTGTCATACTGAGGGGTGCCCAGAACCTGGTGGAAGCGATCATGCTGAGGGATTTCCACTTCTCATATCCAGTTGCAGATGTCCTCCAAATTCCAGTGTGGAAAGCCGGTGCCAATCTGATATTAGAGGGATGGTTCCAAGGATTATTCTATCTAATGGCAATACTGCCTATATGGCAGCTCATTCATCCATCATTTATCTCACCCTGGTCACAAATCATAGGAACATTTGTCATGTTCACTTTCCTTCTGATGATCCCACCATTGGTAGCATTGCAACAGATGGTGAGGCAGCCAAACGTTGGCCTTCAAGTTCTGAAGCAGATGGTACTGTACAATGTTTTGTGGAAGCCATTGCAGAGCTTGTACATAAGAGCCAAGGCCAGTGCTGTTCCCATACTGATTTTGTGGTTTTTATACATCCACAAATACACTGTGTTCAATGAACTGCAGCTGTTCATGGATGTGATCACTACCATGCACATCACATTTATCCTGTTGATCCCATATACAGTACAATAGATGACTGGGCCTGCTGCGATATAATGAAGGAGGCTGGCAACCAACAGTCAGGCCTGCAGAAATATGCTGAAAGGGGTTGGTAAACAATGGTCGGGCCTGTGGAAATATATGCAGCCCTACATACAACAAACGGGCAGGCCTGCTGCAATATACTTCAAAGTGCTGACAACGAATGGTCAGGCCTGCGGAGATATACTGAAGGGGGTTGGCAACCAATGGTCGGGCCTGTGGAAATATACTGAGTGCCAATTATCACAAACGATCGGGCCCATTGAGGAATACCGACAAATGCTTACAATACATGGGCGGGCCTGCTGAAATGTACTGAACAGGACCTACAACAAACGGGCAGGCCCGCAGAAACGTTCTGAGTGCTGCTTACAACAAACGGGGGGGCCTGCTGGGCAATGCTGCAAGGCGCAGGAAACAGACGGTCGGGCCTGTTGGGGAATACTGAAACTACTTACAATAAATAGGTAAGCCTGTAAAATTTACTAAATAGTACATGCGATGAATGGGCGGGCCCGCGGAAATGTATTGAGTGCCATTTACAATAAATGGTCGGGCCTGTTGTGGAATTCCGACAAATGCTTACAATACATGGGCGGGCCTGCTGAAATGTACTGAACAGGACCTACAACAAACGGGCAGGCCCGCAGAAACGTTCTGAGTGCTGCTTACAACAAACGGGCAGGCCTGCTGGGCAATGCTGCAAGGCGCAGGAAACAGACGGTCGGGCCTGTTGGGGAATACTGGAACTGCTTACAATAAATAGGTAAGCCTGTAAAATGTACTAAATAGTACATGCGATGAACGGGCGGGCCTGCAGAAATGTATTGAGTGCCATTTACAACAAACGGTCAGGCCCGTTGTGGAATTCCGAATACTATTAAATGCTTACCATAAATGGGCGGTCACTAACCGGTCGGCCCGCCGAACGATCCAAGAGTGAACCTGCGAGAATAGCTCACAACGAGACTACCAAATACATATTGGTTTCAGGACGTGATATTCCGACTGACTATTGTAAATATATGTTCATTCTATCCTGCCGCATCCGAACATTATCTAGTCGACGACAGAGCGTACTCAACTCGCGTTTCAACTTGCGGGCTTCAGCAGACGCCTGCAGGAATTGTTGCTCGTATGCGGAAATCGCTTGATGGATGGTCCGATCAAATTCTGGGTGAGGCGGTCGTTGTGATCCGTATGCGTGGCGGGCTTCCAATGTATCTGCGCAGAGCGGGATGAATAAATACCTAATCGAAGCCAAACGGCGCACCTGATACAGCCTTGTCGGGAATGTCAAAATGGTCAGCTTGCAGCCGTCGCCGCTCTGCTGCCATGGAGTCACCTGCTGATAGAACAGACCGAGTAAAGATATACACCTCAGAAGTGAATAAAAACGCTTACTCAATTCTGTCAGTGACAACTGCAGGGCTGCGAATTTCCCCGCGCGGTATTCGGTGTCGCGGAAACGAAGGACATTGGGTGGGAATATGCGTCGTAGGGGTCTGAGCGGGGGTGAATAATGGACCTCCGGAATTGAACCTGAGGCTGCAGAGGCTGCAACAATCACCCGAACGTGATTATTCGAATCAGCCAATCAGCGATCGGATCAGTTGGGAGAATATTACTTCCGACTTACCCGACCCAGCGGAGTCTATTTCATCGTCGATCGGCATTGACGGAAATGTTAACGATTTCAGGTTATCTGGAGGTTCTTGCGGGTCCATGATATCATCATCTACCGGCGCGGATGGAAAGTCGATGGCGGCCAAATCTCTGAGAGCAGTGGGCGGACCCATCATGTTCTCATCGGGAGTTGTTGGGAAGTGCAGCTTTGCGAGTTGCGAGGTCATGGTTTCGGTAGAATCGATGTCATCGATAGGGTGGGCCGGGAATTGAATATCGGCGAGGGTGGCCGCCAACACGCCTGCTGAGTGAATGCCGAAGTCTGGCGGGATTTCTGGCGGAGTTGACTGAGCTTTTGACTGACCTGCATTCGGGCACGGATTTGATATCAGCGGGCCGTTTATAGGTGGCCTGTACAGTTTTGCTGAGGGCGATGTGAGTGTAGAAAAAGAAGAAACAGCTTCGAACTCGCCTGTTGGTGCAAATCGGACTTGGCGGGATTCTGCCTGCATTGTGGGAGTGGTGAGGTTGGTGATGGAAGCAGCGATTTTTGCCGAAGCCACATTGTAACGTTTGGCTAGTGTGGTCGTGTGTACGCGTCGCTTAGAGCGTGGGAATCTATCCCCACAACTGATATTTTCGGACTTCGTCGCTTTGTTGACCACCACTTTCACCGCCCAACTTCGCATTACCACTCTTGTCCCTCAATTCAACATTCAAACGTTCCCGAAGAATGAACCCTACAGAAACTATCAAGAAGGCGACTGCCGCCATCTCGAATGTGATGACTACGCTCGTCATCGGCGGTCGCAAGGAGGAATGGAGACAAGCGATGAGTCTGATTCAGGAAAGCATGGTACGTGGCTGTTTCTACTAGTGAGATGGTTATATATTGTACTGATGCATTTAAGGCGACTGTTCGTGAGGTGGTCGACATGGCGGAGGAGGTTCCGGTCCTTCTGATGGCGATTGACCGCTTCTGGCCGACAGATAGCACCCAGTGGCCTGACTGGAGGCGGATTACCAGGGCAGGTCACGCGGAATTTTCGGAACACCCATGGAGCCGCCCCAGACACCCAGAGGCAGAAATTGTACTGGTGAGGGAGGCCGTTGTCGGCGATGCGGGTGAGTCGTCAAGTGAGGTGAGGGTGAAGGCAGAAGCAGGGGAAGATGTAGAGATGAGGGGCGACGAGGATGATGTCGATGACGGCGATGATGACGAAGAGGGCGATGGCGATGATGACGAAGAGGAAGAGGAAGAGCTGAGGAAGCGGGCAGAAAAGGTGGAGGGTAAAAAGAAAGCGATCGATGATGACACCGCCGAACGAGGGCGGCCGCTGACCCGCCCGCCACCCAATTCCATGACCGCTTCTGTCGCGCAGGTAACGTACAAGAAGGAGCAACTTGATAATGAAAGGAAAATGTTGAAACGCAAGCGACCTGAACAGGCAAATGTCGACACCGACAACAAGGGCGAGGATGAAGAAGAAGATGCCGCCAAAGCCGCGACAAGACGACCTATGCCAACGCGCTTACCACCTGCCTCAGCGCCGCCACCATCGTCGACACTCGTGTCGACACCGCCATCTCAGCAGCCATGCGCAAGGTGTGCGGAACGGAATCTGACATGCATCCCGAATTTACCAGGTGCATGCAATGCATGTCGGAGCAGCAAAAAGCGCTGTGAGCATGCGGCGGGAAAGCGGGGTCGATCCGTCGCTCGACCGAAGGCGGAGGTCCGACGGGCGTCAACCTCACCTCCACCAGCGAAGAAGGCAAGGACGAGGTCCAGGGCTCGAACCCCTGCCGCTCCTCGTACGCCTGCCACTGCCCCGAAGCGAGTAGCCGCCGCATCGAAACCCGTCTCAACAGGACCCGTTCGGACCAAGCCGTTCGTATTGATCGAAAGTGAGTCAAACATTTGATTACTACGAGTGGATTAATAAGACAATCAATAGAACGATTAAAGAGCAAGACAGCTCCGCATCCACCTGCGCCAGTTGCAGGACCCTCAAAGCCACCATCGAAGGCCCCGAAGCAGGCCGCCAACCCGCAGGAAGGCGTGCGAGCTGCCCAGCCGCGCTCCCGCTCCCGCCCTGGTTCTGCAGTAGCGAAGCCCGATGCCCGACAAGAATCGAGTGAGACCGCAACCGCGGGACTTACTCATGGAGTGATATATTCGGTGCGCGGAAAACCCTTGGTATCGGAAGAGACGTATGAGCGGCTGGAGCAAGAGCACCGGGTCCTGCAGGAAAGCAATGCGGAGTTGGTACGTCGAGTCGCAACCCTTGAACAGGGTATGGTTAGCCTTGGGGGGTTGGTGGAGACGATGCGCCAGCATCTAGCGGGAGTGCCAGCGGTTGAACAGGAAGGCGGCCTGGCCTTTCCATTCCAACAGCCTGACGGCGAGGTACTGTCGGGGGGCGAAGTAGCTGAAACCCGACAAGCTGCACCTGCACAGTCGGAAGAAATGAGAGAAGAATCATCAGACGGCAAGTTCGATTTCACGGTTGTCATCTAAAGCTAGGGATGACTGACAAGGAATATAGTGCGGATGTCCTCAACACCGCCGCCCGACGATGTCTCCGCATCGGAACGTGATGCGAGAGAGGACCAGCAACCACCGCCTGCACAGTCGGAGGAAACTGTTTCTGAAGAATCAGACGGTGAGTGCGATTTCTGATGTATGAAATTCAACAATGAAATATTGAGAATGAACATAGTATTGACAGCCCGACCGCCAATTGAGCCAACTAGCTCACCGACATCACCACCTGCAGCGGCATGCGAATCCCGCACTGCCAAAGAGCCATCAAAGGCTGTACAATCCGAGGAGATGGCTCACTCGCAATCTTCTGCGGGCCCGTCGCTACCTGTGGATCCTGCTGCGGATCATGTGGCGATCCCCCCCCCACCTGTGGAGACCCCGACAGGGAACACATCTCCGGAAACAGCCCGACAACCCCCTACATCCGAAGTCCCGATCGGCTTGGTCGGAGTGAGCAGGCCATTATCCCGCTCCGCCAGTATCTGGAGTAGCCCATCCGAACCCTGGACTGCAGCGAACCCGAGGCGGGCGGTGTCGCTGCCCCCTATTACCGCCTTACAAGAAGGAAGTGAGGGTCATGCGGATATTGCCAGCGAAGGTTTTTTGGGCAGCGGAGGAGTGAGCAGTGGCGAGGTGGACAAGAAGGATCCATAGATACCTTGGTCCATACAATGTATATTAGTATAATGTATGAATGTATCTACACTGAGGCATGTAGCCGCTTTAAAAAGTAACCAACATTGAATGGTGCTGCAGCAGGATCCCCGCCATCCTCTGCTAGCCTTGCATCACAGTCACACCCAGGGTCAGGAACACCGCAATCCGGGGGCGTGATTCCTGATGGGTCGGGAGGGCCATCACACCCAGGGTCAGCAACACCGCAATCTGGGGGAGTGATTCCCGATGGGTCGGGAGGGCCGTCCCCTGCAACACTGTCACACCCAGGGTCAGCAACACCGCCATCCCAAGGTGGGCTTCCCGATGGGTCTGGATGGCCATCCCCTATAACACTGTCACACCCAGGGTCAGCACCACCGCTCCAAACCGGGCTTCCTGATGGATCGGGATGGCCGGCCCCACCGCCGTCATCGCCGCCATCCGAAGGCGGGATTTCCGATGGGTCAGGATGGCCAGCCCCACCGCCGCCGTTGCCGTTGTCTGAACCGGCCCCACCGCCGTCATCGCCGCCATCCGAAGGCAGGCTTTCCGATGCGTCAGGATGGCCGGCCCAACCGCCGCCGTTGCCGTTGTCCGAACCGGCCCCACCGCCGTCA